>SCLH01001895.1:32799-108188 GCA_004367855.1 Oikopleura vanhoeffeni | reverse complement strand
AAGAAATACAAGGTGAGTGAACCTCTCTTTTCTCTCGTAGTTATCGAGTTTAAAGACTTTGAAATTTAGAAATATTATGTGTTATTCACTTAATTCTATCCTTGATCTCAAGCAATGAAAAATAAGTAAATTGATTTATTTTCCAGTTTTCTCGTGATAAGGGCTCAAAGTAGTGCTTTCAGATAGGCTTTTGGGTGTGAGGCAAAGTTCTCGTTTCTGGGTGTGAGGAGGTTAACTGTACTCGATCGCAATTCATGATCAGAGCACTTTGATTGCCAAAAATACAGATTTTTCATATTCCACTGCAAAAAATAAGTTCTACGTAAAGCAAGAAGTAATACCTTCTCGAAAACCGTCTTACTAATATTCTTTATTGTCAGTTAGGTTTTAGAAATGGGCTTTTACTAAAACTAAAAGTTGCAAAAAATGACCTTCTCACGGTTGATGAGAGAAATTGTAAATCAATATTGTCGAATTCTTCTCGGCAAACTCTCTTGGAATTTCAGAAAAGCCCGGAGAGTATTTCTATTAATCCTTTGTTGAAGTTTGCAAATGTTTCGAGACGATTAATCGGCTCGGAGCCTCCAAGGGTTACAGAGTTGACTAATAAACCCTGCAATTTTCATGGATACTGAAATAAAGCTGTAGAGAATAATTTTGATTGAAGTTAGCTCAAATCATTGAAATTAAAACCCGTCGCAAGTTTTGCTATCATAACACTAAAAACTTATTCCCTATTCTTTTGACAGGCAAATAAGTGTTAAGTGTTACCCGGGGATAATAATGGATATCATAAAAATTTTGTTTGACCAAGATTTAAAACGTGTAAGACGTAACGTCTTATTATAATTCGATAATAATTTATTTACATGGATTATTATGGATTATATACTTAACCCTACCCAAGTCTTTCGTGATCTCACGTGAAGTACTTGCGATTGTAAAACCACATGTTTCACCTCCTATTTTATATCGATTATGGTCTCCCTCATTTAAATAGTGTAAAATTTCCAAATCTCTGTGTACAATATTTTATCCAATGTTGGTTAGAATCTAAGATCAGGTGATTTTTTCAATGCCACCAAGGACAAACCGTATAAAATATCATGAAATTTTTTGAATCTAACTGAAAACCAAAAAAGGTGAGAGAAAATTAAAAAAAATGCTATACCAGTTTACCGGTATTCAAGGTTTCAACCATTTATTTTTCTACCAGGCAATTAAACTTTTATATTTTTTAAAAAAAAATTCAAACTGTGTATAACTGGTGAACTTGTGGCGCAAATTTATCATAAAAATTGTCCCGGCATACTTTAAAGTTTTTTGTTGGATGCGAAAATCGTTCAATTGGTAGACAAATATACTATGAATAGGTGATTTTCACACACTCGGAACCAAAAACTAACATAGTGTGTTAAGGGATATATAATCATAAAATGTTATTTCGGTAAATTTGTTCATCAATTGTTGCAGACAAAATTATTTATTTTTTTTGCAACTTGATTTATTTTAAGACCTCAGTTTGATAAAATAATTGTTGGCAACCTAACATTGTCGTTTTATTTTATTTAACTGAAAACAAGGTAATCATGGCAAGAGCATCTTTGGGTTTTTCTTATTTTTTTCTGTTAAATGCACTTGAAGTGCAGCACTTCCGAAACAGATTATTCAAAACAAATAAGATTGAAGATTAATTACATTTTTTGAACGCTAATGTCGGGTTTAAATTAAAAACAGTGAATTATAAAATTACTGTGCCAAGATGACTTGTTAGTTAACTGCAAACGCTGTTGCAGCGAAATGTAAAATCATCATTTCTAGTCCCAATTTTTTATCAATAAAGATGGGAAGAAACGTTAATCCTCCTCAATCTCCTTTCAATCTGCCTTATTTTTAATCCGCTAATTTTCCGTTCCAAAGACAGTGTTATAGGTAGGGTGCGCACCGGGAGGCCAAAGGGCAAAACTAAAAGTTTTCATGAGTGCTCTTTGACCTCAGGGGGGCAATCGTAACCAAATAAAATGATCAAAATGATGAAAAAAATTTTTGGTACCCTAAGGGGTCAGAAAATCGCTCTAGAAAACTCTATTTTCTGGCTTCAAACTCGAAGAAAAAGAGATAATTAATGATTTTTGCACGCTGCAAAGTATTTTTTTTGACGCTGAAGTCATGAAAATCCGACCTTAAAATCCTTTTTTTTTGTAAAAATATCAGAAACGAAATAAATCCTGCGCCTGGAAATGACCAGAAAAAAATCTCTACAAGCTCAGCTCAAAAATTGATACCCATTTTTTACTTTTGAAATTCCTTGTTTCATTCAATTCAATTTTTCATCCCTTTTTGCTTAGTTTGAAGCAAAAGATATGAAAAATGGACATGGGTGTAGAAAAGGAGGTCGTGGATGCATCCTTTTACAGGCCTGGACTAAACTGTTTAGATTTTTGCTTTTCAAAACGACTAATTCGATTGAGTTTTAAGATATCTAAAATTCCCTCACACATGTAGGTCAAATGAGCTATCTCAAAACTCGATCGGATGAGTCGTTTCGAAAAGCTGAAATAAAAACGGTTTGGACATTCTATCTTCAGATTTAAGACGAACTTCGATTGGATAAATGAAATTCTTACGCAGATCCTACAAACTCCTTCACATTATTAATCATGAGGTATCAATGTTTTGAGTAGCTCTTGATTATCTTTCGGGAGAATTTTTAATGTTCAGCAAAAAATAAAGTGACATATCATCTCAGCCGCAGAATTTGAGTTAGTGGTCAGAATGGAGCTTCTAAGTCTGAATCATAACAAAACTGGTCTGCAGTTTTAATTAGACCCTAGGTTTATGTTAAATGTCCGGCCACAAATTTACAACATTTCGCTCTCACGCTCATTATCAAGTAAAAAATTCGCTCATTTTTTAATGAATTACATCGCCCTCAGAAAAACAATAATACGATGTAAATTCAACTTATTGAAACGTCGTAATTATTCCATCGCGCGTTAATCACGTTAAATTTTCTACAAAATTGTATACAGTATGTAAAATAATGAATCTAGAACAACAATCTCGATATAAAAGAGGAAACGAAAATATGATCGGTCGATTGATCTGTAGCTCATTGGCTTCTTATTAAATAAATCTCGACGACCTCCCTTTGCTTTTCTCGAACAAAAAACTTCCCTACTTTTTTTTGAATAATTAAATTGCTTTATAACGAACGTCATTCCTAAACAGATATGAATCATATTATATGATCATCTTATATACTGGTGTGCATTTATAAGGTCATCCTTTATAAGGACAATGTTTATTAGGATACTTGCTGGACCTTTTATGCCACTTTTACGATTAAGGTACTTTGCATTATTTTTTGTTGCATAGTGTTAACAGGAAATACCACCAAATACCCGAATTTGTTGTGTTTCTCTATGAGGACAATATCATTTTCCCAACGGAACTCCATCTCAAAGACGAGAAAGGATAATACGTCCTTTTCTTACACAGAAAAATATCTTCACTTTTTCGTCAGCTTTTTAATGAATCACATGTTTTTTAGGAATAAGATCAAAAAAGGTCTACAATATCTGTTGGCCTAAATAAATTTAAATATAAAGTTTCCGATAATTTCAAATTTTTCCAAAATAAAGACAAGATATCAAAATTTCAGCAGTCCTTATAGACGCAGCTCACAGTACTGTGATATCAAATATTTTTCGGCTCAGAGTTAATGTTAGTCAAATAAAATTGTGGGTTAAAAGGTGCCACGATTTGCATTTTTAGTTTCAGTATCGCAAATTGTGATTCGCAATGATGACATTTTAACCTCATTTCAGTTTGAAAAATAATTGATTTTGTGACGGATTTGACTTCCTTAATTGTAAAATATAATCAGATCAAAACTTGAACTTTTGTCACGTGTCAGAAAACTTATGACTTCATTTTAAATTTGAATCTTGGAGTCAAAGACCAAAATCACATTCTGATGATAAAAATAGATATCTATCACGGGTCATCCAGTTAATAATTTCCCAGTTAGGTTTTTTATAACCCAGCATGGCAAAAAATCTCCAGGAGGACCGTTATTAATATAATCAAGGAATATCGGCATGCTTTCACGGTTGAACTTTAACGTTTTGACAATGTAAGTGTATTCTTTTTGTGTAAAAATCTTATTTATTAGCAAAAATAAAATTAAACAGTTTTGCTTGCTTTGTTTTCTAAAATATTCGACAACATTTGAAATTATAGACGATGGGTTACATCATGGGTATATCCAGAAAATCGCTTTTGAAGGTTTTTTCTTTATTTGACTAGCAGGATAAGCAAAGATAACACAATTTGAATTATTTTGAAATAATTTCTATAAATTTTTAATTTTCTCTGCTCACACTAAAAAGTACAATTCTTAAAACGCTCTAGATTTCCGATCTGTAAAGTCTTGAAACGACTAAGACTTATAATTTAAATACCTGAAGATGCTTTAGCGAAACGTTGTAAAAATTAAAAAAAAATTAAAATTAATTAAATTATATCAGTTTGGAAAAGTTAAATACTTGACTTTTTGACCAATTTGAATTCATGATATTGTTGAGTATAATAAGATCGAAAATTTTTGAAGTTATTCTCAAAATATATCTGAAATGCTGTAATAAAGCGAAACATGTACTGTATAAAGTAAAACACAACTTTTAATCATACCAAAACTTGAACTTTGTTCACGTGTCAAAGAATTAATAACTAAATTTTAAATTTGAAGTTAAATAGTCCCAAAAATACATTGTGATGAAATAAAACATAAATAATCAGGGAATACCGACATTCTCAAACGTGTCACATTTGTTTTGACTATGTTTTGTGAAAGAATTTTATTTATAAGCAAAATGACTGCAAAAATGTTCAAATTGATATGTAGTGTTGCCAATGCATCAATCTACACGATGACGGCATGCGAAAATGCTTATTTTTTGTATTTTGTGCAGGAAAGTTCAAATATGAGAAAAATTTTCACGGATTCCGTTTAGAAGCAAGTAATTCTGCAGCAGCAACAACATATTACATGTTTAACAGCATGTTACATCATTTCGATCCCCAAAATTAGATATCGGATAAAAATACATTTTTGTAATTTGATATCTTCTTTTAATGTTGAACCAAAAAATAAACGGTAAATTTATTTTCACGTAGTTTTGGAATTCTTGATTCAAAATCGTGTAAGTCAACTAGGGTGTCACCTACATTGGAAGGTCGATAAAAATGTCGGAATTATAAATTTTTTTGTGCTCATATGATACCTTACCTTACTGGGAAAAACAAAATTCATCAAGGTACCCCAAAATTTCGGATCTGGAGTCCATAGTATGACTCATACAGTATAAGTCATACTTTTCAAACTCGGTTTTGAAACCTTCAAGTTTCTAACAAAGATTATATTTCGAAAATTATTTTTTGTATTATAATTTTTCCTTAAATTTTTCGTCGAAAATTTTTCAAAGATCATTTTAACATCCTTATTAATGCATTTTGAGCAAAAAAAGGAAAAAGAAAATTTTTGGAAAATTCGACCACAATTTTTTTCAACTTAAAAAATAATGTTAATGCTTTTTTTATTGTATGTCATTCATCTCCGTTTCCGATTTACTCGAGTTAGATGACACCCTAAAGTCAACTGTCTAATTTCTTAAAGATTTAAAGTTTGAAGAATTTTTATTCTAGTTTACCTCTTTTTATTTTCATTAATTAAGTCGGTTATTGGGGAGTGTAGTGGATTCACTCGTCTTATTTACGCTCACGCTTATTACTCGCATAATTTACGCGTAAGCTTAGATAGAAAAGATATTCCATTTAACAGAAAATTTTTTTACTTCACAAAACATCTAGACTTGTTTGGTCACAAATGTTTCATTTTAAAAAATATTTCTAAGACCGCTGCTTTATAATTTGGTATTAAATACAATATTTTTAAAAGTCAAAGTTTATAATGCAACATTAGCTTATTTTCGTAAATGACCCTGAGAATATAGTTTATATTTAACATTTTCTAAGATTTTGGGAAATTTTTCTTTGAAATTTTTTTTGATACCTTAATCAATCTCTATAAATTTGTATTATTTATATTAATTAAAAAACTTTTTATTGTACTATTTTTTTTGACATGGCCTCTGACAGCTTAGTTTTGATCTTTATATAAATAATTTCTTTCAGCCAATGCCGGATGTCCTCTCGTTCCCACTGGTGCTATTCGAGGTGGTTCTGGTTCACACACAGTAATGCTTGAACATCAACAACTTGGTTTTCATCATTGTGACAGTCCCCTTGTCGACGGCACTTTTGACCATGGAACAAAATGTAGAAAAATTTCATGTTTTGGCAAAATGAATCATATTTTCACAGCCGGTGCCGAATGCGTGTGTCTAGGAAAGGATTGTCAATGGATGCAACAAGAAAATGAAGATTTGACAGCAATTCCTAGCTGTCCAAGGAAGGTATGCCATCTTTATTAAATCGATAATTTTTTGTAGATTTTATTTTACCTGTTTTTCAATCAAAATTGTGTAGGCAGGAAAATTCTCCGACTTGAAAGTAAAATTAATACAATTGAATTATGACCCGGTGAAGAGAAGTGTTTTATTTATATTTTTCCGATAAACAAGGGGTTTATAAATTTTGAATTTTTTTTGAATCACTAGTTTTTCGGATAAATCTTGACTAAAGCGCGAAAAAAGGTATTCATTATTTTTGGGTCAAAACAAAAAATTTATATTGGTGATTGGCTTCCAAAAAGAATTTAAAAATCAGGAAAATATGGAAAAATCGGCTTCACTTTTTTCTATAATGCTTTTTTCAATGAGGCTTATTTCAAAAATTGACAAAAAATTATCGAAGACAATGGTATACCTTGTCTTAGAGGTTGCCCGGAAAATCCAACTTACACGATGGATAGATGTCGAAATAATTTTATGAATGGAAATGATTTTTATGAAGAGAATGGAATGAAATATTTTTGGCCGGGGCAACGCTGCAAAAGAGCAGAATGCAATGGATATAGAAAACCAAAATCAGGAAATAAAAATGGAACTATTTCTAAATTCAGGGTAATTTCAAAGTTCAGAGTGATACAAAATTTCGGGATGATCCCGACGGGATCTAAAACAAAAATTGGATAATTTTGAGAATGGTTTATTGGCAATAAACTATCGGCTAAATATTCAAAATACTGCTTTACCACTAGGTGCGCAGGATGTTGCTTTATCTACCTGGGTGTTAGTGTTATGAAACACAATTTGGGAAAATATTAAATTTTTCTTGATATAATTGTTGTATTGGTGAGGTGGTTTGTTATGCCAGAAAACTTGTAGCCCTTCTAAAAAAACCACCTGAGCTTGTGTCTTGAAATGAATCTGAAAGTCGAAAAAATAATTTATATGATCGTTTAGTTTTAAAAACTGACTCATTCATTCGAGGAAAACTCTCTCTGAAAGAGTTTTCTTATACATTTTAAAATTTTCCATTAATCTCTTATAATCAAAGATTAGATTTACCAATTAATAGTTATTATTTAATGGATACTTATGTAATAATAGCCAGAGGGGCGAATAAATATCATTATATTGAAAAAATTATAAAAAATCATTATGTATTATTAGTAATAATTTATTACATAAGTTCATTATAAATTAACAGCCTTCCAGTGTACAAAATATCATACAAACTTACTTTATAAAATCGAATTAGCCCACCATCAACCTTAAGTTTGATTTTTCACATTCTTGAGAGAAGCCATCTTACATTTCCAGTACATTTTCAACTTTGCGATATAAGTTTGAAAGGAGAGAACATGATCATGGTACTTTGTGGTAGAATGATTAGCGCTCCGCACTTTGGCTAAGAATATCCGGGTTCGATTCCCAGCTGAGGCAATTCTTTTTTAATGCAAATAGCACAGATATCTTGTTGTACTGTATTTCAGAAATAATTCTATTAATTATTATTAGATTACCAATAAGTTAGTATATTTTGAGAGGAAATTAAGAATTTTTATTGACTTTTCGTCTGATAAGACATAATTTATTTTGGATTCAGAAAATATAGTTATCCCACCAGCTTTGCTGTGCTTTTAAACACAGAAACCAAAATATTAAAAGGAAGTTTCTCTATGGGAAGTATTAAGGAGGTGGCATCGATCCGGCAGATTGGTACATTTTTTCAGAGCGATATATGAAGAAAAAAATGTGAAAAAGCCACTTTCTCTTTTTTCATGCATGTCTCCAAATGTTCTGACTGCTGTTTGAAAAATCATAAAATCTTTATTTTTTCATCTTTTGTTCAAATTTTATGGAAATATAATGAAAAATTTCCGCAAATCGTGTACAAAATATTTAAATTCAGGTTTTCCGAATTTTTTATAAAAAATGAGGTAGAATCATATATTTGACTTTTTTGTATCTATTAAATCTCCGTATGTCAACTCATGAGTTGGTCGCGCTATTATCATTACTAAACTATGGATGAAAATTTTAACACTCGGCAGAACACTCGATAAGTGCCATTCGGCACTAAATTTTTGGAAATTTTATGGTAGTGAAAAATTTCAAATAAATTTGCGGGTGTTATGGGCGTCAATTTTTGTAATAGTCAGGACATTTTTTTATATCAAAACGCAATTGAAGGTCAATTTTTATCTCAAAAAAAGTGTTTTTTTTTACTTTTTGACCATTTTTCATGGAAAAAAACTTTCATATCAAGGAAATTTTTTAATACGCAACATAAAAATCGGACTTTTAGCGCATATACCCGACAATGTCTGAAGTTTATTAATATCGTCTTTAAAAAAATCTGTAGTCGGGTTTAGTTGGAAATGGATGAACAGTGAAAATTAGTTTTTTATATTTTCCCATATAATTAGTAATGTTAATAAATTGAAATCTAAACGTTCGCAATACTGAACACTTTAATTAAAGAAAAAAAATTAATTTTCACATTTTTTTCTTTCATATATCGCTCTGAAAAAATGTAGCAATCTACCGGATCGATGCCACCTCCTTAATACTTCCCAAAGAGAAACTTCCTCCTAATATTTTTGGGTTATGTGTTTAAAAGCACAGCAAAGCTGGTGGGAGTAACTCTATTTTCTGAATCAAAAATAAATTAAGTCTTTTTAGACGAACAGTTTACTGTCACAGACATTAGGTCTTATCACAGCCACAGCTTCTAGCTGCAATTATTACTGTCATTATGGTTTTTACCCTGGGTTCATACAAGAGATATTTATTGAGGTTTTATATATATAGTTTTTTATTCAGGCGAATACCATTATTCCAAAATTTTAAGACGTAGAATTTTTTCTTTTTTGAAATTTTTTGATAAACAAAATGGTTTAAGGACAAATAAACATGACTGACTTTATCCAGCTGTAAAAATTGCAAATTAGGAGCTAGCGCACTTTTTTTTTCTGCAATCAGGAAAAAAGGCTTATATAATTATAGGATTTACGCTTTAGGGAACAATGACAACCCGGTCAACGACAATGACCGGTCAAAGTTCAAGGTCAATCTGAAGTTAATTATTCGACCATGTTTTTGCTCTCTAGCGACTTCAGTACACGATTGACCCTATGTTTCTAATACGTTCATCAGAAAATCGACCTTTCCGATTCTTTTAACGGCACTTGTAAGTATATACGATGAACTCGATATTGAACCTAAGGTTTGACCAGTTTTTGCTCTCTGGCAAACTTTCAGGACATAATTGACCCATAGTTGCTAATATTTTCATCAAAAAACCGACCCTTCCGCTTCTTATGAAGATACTTTCAAGTATTTACGATGAACTTGAGATTGACCTTGAACTTCGACCGGTCATTGTGGTTGACCGGGTAGTCATTGTGCTTTAAATTGAATATCCTGAAATTGTATAAGCCTTTTCTCCTGATTGCAGAAGAAAAAGTGCGCTAGCTTCTAATTTGCAACTTTTACAGCTGGATAAAGTCAGTCATGTAAATTTCACCTTAAAATTATTTGTTTTATGTAAAAATTTCAAAAACAAAAAAAATCCTACGTAAAATTACCAGAAAAAATCTCTACAAGATAGCTTAAACACATTGAAACCGATTTTTGACTTTTGAAATTCCTCAAATCGTTCCTCAAATCGTCTGCAGATAAATTTTAAATTGAATTCAAATGACCAGACAATTATTTAATTGATTTCCAATTTATATCTTATTGATATCAAAGCAATACTAAATTAATATTGATTTGATATCAATAAGATATAAATTGGAAATCAATTAAATAACTGTATGGTCATTTGAATTCAATTTAAAAATTATCTGCTTGAATATAATTATTTATTTCTATCATGTATTTATTTATATAAATTAAAAGTATGTTTATATTAATTTTAATTCACAATAATAATAATCTGATTTTAGTTTTATAATAATTCAAAGTAAATCTCATAATAATCAATATTAATTTGATATTTATTTGATAATTATATTTAAAAAAATATTAATTTTATCAATTTTCATTAAAAATTATTTATTTAAGTATATTATCCCAATGTATTCGGAATGTGTGTGTCCTGCCGGAAATCTTGAATGTGTTTGGAGTGATATAAACGACCACACAACAACAGGACTGTGATGCAAAAGTAAACTTTGCAAAGTGGTGAATTTCTGACATCGAAAAGTTATCATCCAAATCGAAATGAAAAAATAACGTTTTCAAAATTTTTGAATGTTTAGTACACAAAAATCAGTGCTTATGAGTTTTATGATGAAAATTTTCTGCGCAAACCTTGATTTTTTTTTTAATTCTGATAAAAAGTCCAAAAGTTATCAGATACTTAATAAGTAATTACTTAGTAAATTGAAATTTTGGATTTGATGAAAATTATGGTCAGAGATTTTGGTTAGAGTTCGATGATGCAATTAAAAAAGTCGCGAATTTTAAACGAATTCTTTCGACTTTTAATACTGTTTAAAAAGTGTACATTAGCCATAAAGAAAGAATCTAAGTATTGCACGTTTTAGACAGTCATGTATAATTAGGCTGTCCGAGCTTGTGCCGTAGTTTGAAACTGGGCACTTATGAAGATATTATTTCGTCTCAAAAGTTAAGTTAGACTTCAGAAAGTGCTCAAAATTAGTTTTTGATGAGTAACACCTGGAATTTTTTTAAGTACCTTTTTTTCAACCATAAATAACTTATTTAAGTCAGTCATAATAATATCTTTCGAAAATGCTTAAATAACCACCTACGCATTCAAGCGACCGATTATTTGGTTTTTCAGATAATCAAAACATAAGTAATCGGGCGGCGGGTCAGGATTTTGCTGTTGTATTCGAAATAACGTGATTATAAATTTTTCATGGTTTCATAAAATATCTTGATAATATAAAAAGGTTTTATTTTAAATCGGGCATCCTCCCCTTTATCGATTACAGGGCCTCCTGAACATTTTTTTGAGTTTTTAAGCCAAAATTATCATAAAATTCGGCTTTCGAAAACGACTTATCCAATTAACTTTCTAGACAGCTCAAACTGAGCACAAATGTCGGATCATTTTTTCTGATCATACTGAAATTGTTCGATTATCAGTTTTTAATGAAAAAACCGAAAACAATGGTCTGATTTGCGCTATGTAGAATCTCAATCAGATGAGTGAGATTCTGAAGCCGAATTATATAAACAATTTTACTATAAAAATTGAAAAAATGCCCAAGAGGCCTTTTGATCGATATCACGCCAAAATTTTATGACGCCACAATAGATATTCTTAATGTTCCAAAACCTGATTTTTTAAAATTAAGTGAATTCAGAGTATAGCCAGTTTACTACCTCAAAATAGTATTCATTGTAATATAATTATCCACCTTTTCATTCGATTAGAATGTTGAAAATAATAAGTTAATAAATTAAATTAGCCAAAAATAAACTAAGCCCATTTATTCGAGTTGTTTCATAATACATAATTAATTACTTCTCCGTAAGAGTCGTCTCTTGAAATAATCAAACAAAATCGAATTAGCTCTCATTAGAAGGCAGAAAGCGTAAAAAAAAGTACAAAATCACGTTTTTATCGTTGGTCAGTAATCAATTAAAATTAATTTTGTGATTGACCCCACGCATAAAATCTTGGCAGTATTTTTCGTGAGGCTCTTTTATAAGAATATTTTATTATAAAAACTTGACGTTTCGGTAGTTTAGAACCATTTTTGAAAGTAAAAAGTTGTGTAAGATAAACTATACTTGAACTTGAGCGCTTAATCTATAAATAGTTTTTTGGGGAATTATAAATTAAAAATTGAGTCCCCCGAAATTTAATCAAAATGAGGTTACAAAGCAAATACGTTTTTGATTATGTTTCGTATTAAGCATCTGATAAACTTTATCATTTTTTCAATAAAATTTTACTAAGACAGTGCTAATTGTCACTGAGTGGTCAATAAGCGTTCTAAAAGTTAATAATTTTTACAAAAATTTCGGAAATTTTTCTTCTTCCTACCTACTAGGTACTAGGTAGAAAACAAGTTGTTTTTAAAGCCGGAATTTGTCGGATTTATCAATGAAATTAATTTTTATCAAAGTTTCACTTTTAGTAATATTAATTAACTAACATCTTGTCGGATTTAATTAAGCCTGGAAATATTTTTTATTGGTGTTAAATTATATCTTAAATTTTCATTTTCAAATAATTTTAACAATTTTTATGAGGTTCTGAGATTGGTTAAACCAATTTGGTTTGTCAATCTAGATAAATTTTGGCTTTACTGGGTTAAAAATCTACTTCCTATTACCAGATCGAAAAGGTATAATTTTGGTTGAATAATTTCAATCGTTCAAAATCCATATCGTGGAAAACACCACTGTCGGATCCTCACTCAAAATAAGGATTGATCCGGGGCCTAAGTATAGCTTAAGAAATGCTTTATCAGCAAGAAATTTATGATAATTTTCTCAAGTAGTATCGAGTGTTGTTTGAGCTATTTAGCTCAAACCAAATCGAGCCAATTTTTTTTGCTTTTATAACATGAAAGCTTGGGAATGCACTGCAGTCAATCCGGAAGGCATTTTACGGTTAAGCTTTTGCGTAAGAATTTATTAAAATTTAATTTTTTTCAAGTTTTCTTCAAATTTGCAAATAATAATTGAAAATTTTCTAATTATTTTTATCAACAATACAAGCAAACCAAATTGTTGTCTTACCAAAATTACATTTTTGAAAAATTCATAATTCATTTTTTTTAAATTCAAATATATATTTTTTCGATAAAATCTAAAATTCCTAGGTTTTGCAAAATATTTCGGGCCGTCTCAATGTGTCAGAGGGTTTATAAGCATAAATGGCATTATATCAAATTGAAACGGTTTTAGAAATCATTTATTTTTATTCTCATCACATTTCAAAGCTTTTAATGAAGACGTCGATCTGGAATGTGCCGAATGGACCAATTGGAACTCCGGATCCGAATGCAAAGAAGGATTCTCTCGTCGAACTCGAAAATGTCTTGAAAACCAAGTCACTTACGAGTTAGCAGGTTATAGTATCGATGAAGATATCCCAGCTATTGGTGGATTTGATTGTAAAGGAGAATCAGAGGATTACGTAGCATGTTAATTTTCAATTTTTTCGCGTAGGTTGTTCTAGGTTTATAAAATAAACCTTTTCACGAGATTTTTTAGACTTAATTTATTAATAAACCCTTGAACAAACTTATTTTGTCATGACATGTCCCAAAAATGCTTTACATACGAACAATGTCCCAAATGCTTTACATACGAAAATGCTTGAATCCTGTAAATATGATCAGAAAACGAAAGGGAATTTATCGAATAAAAAATTATTCTACAATCCAATTTCCACCTCCCTGTGCTTTTAATCCAATAAATTTGCAGAGAAATTTTATTATTCAAGAATTCTTCCCGTTTTTTATTCTGCATAAATTATGCTGCATAATGAAATAATTACCGTTATTGTATTTTAATTTGTCTTGCAACAGTTGAAAACCTGGCGGAAAGTCACCGCAACAATGCAAGCATTTGAAGCAATCAGACAGCTGAAGAAAATTCGAATAGGACAAAAAGTGCAGATTGTGAATTCTATTTATTAACTTACAATTTTGATGATTTCAGAAAAATTCATTTAAAAATCGCAAATTGAAAGTTTACCAGCAAACGTCGAAAAACCACTTACTTTATACCACGCTCTCCTCAATTAGTTCGATATATTCACTTTTGGTTTTTTTTAAATTTCAGACAAAAAGCTTTCTGATAATCAGAATCAAAATCTGCTTTCCAAATCTGAAATTCTTAGGTCTGCAAACAAGCTCAGGTTTTTCTATTAAAAATAATTATATATGGTGCTAGCGATAACAACATTTTTTCTTAAAAATTGCGATGCAAAAAAGATTGGAGGCTTATCTCATCTGAGTGAACAATGCCCAAAGTTGACCCTATTAGTTTTGATGATTCCGCGGAACGGTTTGTTCGACATAAACAAATTAATTAGATTTCTGAGTTTTATATTTGAAAAAGTTGTAAAACATCATTTTTACTTTTCCTTTAAAATTTAAAACTACCACAGTTAATACGAACAAAACGTCAGATTTTTCTTGAATTCTGAAGAATTGCCTTAGATAAAAATTTTAAGAAAAGAAAAAAATTATGAAAATTATTCACTTTATTTTCAGACGGGAACTGGAGTATAAGTTATGCTGTATAATTCGCTTATTTTTATTGCAAAATTTCATCAAGATAAAATTAATTACGCGTAAAATATATTCAAAGTCATTAACCATTTTAAAAGGCTAGAAACCCTTTCAAACGTCCGGCTGATAATTTACTACGTAATCTGTACATACTTTATCTTGTATTTCTCCAATTATAAACTACTTGGGTACTTCAAATTGGAGTTGTATGAATTGGGTGAGCAACGGGACTATACCAAAACTGATGGACAAAATGATTAAGTTTTACTTAGGTTATTTTCAGCAAAATGACATTTTTTGCCGACAAAATTTTTGTTCGATTTTTTTTATCCAATTTTTTGCTATAAAAAATTCTTATGTGTGAAAAATTAACCAATTTGAATAAAAACGTGTGCAATAAAAAAAAAAGATGTCCGAAACATGCAAAGTTTGTTATTTATATGTATACCATAAACCCACCGGTTCCAATAAAAAAATAATAAATATAATCGAAGGAACAAATATTTCGTAACTTTGTATTTCACTTGTAGTGCTGATTTCCGCCTACACACTTCTCATAGCAAAAGATAGGCATTTAAAAACGAATCGACCAAAAATTTTGCGACCAAGAAGGTATCCGTTAAATTAGCAATAAATGTATTGTTTCAAATCTCATCTGCAATTTTTCAATATTTCTCTAATAGACATTTAGAAAATTTCTTCAAAAATTCAAATATGTGTGATAAAAAATTCGTTGTACAAAAACTTTCCAAAGTTTTATTAATAAAATCTCGTTTTGAAATAAAAAAAAAGTTATTGAAATAAGCAAACCTTGAAAGTCAAATTTGAATAAAATTTGCGTGTCAAATTTGCGTATCCTTAATAAATAACCGTAGATTATACCGGGCTGATACATTAAAATTTGATGCTGTCATATTTTTCTCTATCTGACCTTGGTTAACTTCCAGAGTAACTTCATGGTCACGCGTGACCATTTCCGTTTTTTTTGTATTATTGAACTAAAAGTCTAAAACATTTTTATTTAAGGATGTGGGGCACGATAATTGAGATTTCTCAGAAAACTTTTTTGATTGCCCCATTTTGTAGAGAATTTTCCACTGAGTTTTTTCAAGCGTAGGATTTTTTCTGAATTTTGATTTTTTTTTTTTAAAAATAAGTTTTAGATTTTTGAGAAATTTGAAGTGAAAGGTACCAATTTCGATCTAGAATTTATTTATTAACTCGAAATACTGCCAAAAAACGTTAAATTTCAATTTTTAAATTTTTTTAATTTCAAAAAAGTTCAGAATTTCAACAAAAACTAGAAATTCACAAGTCGTTCCTGAGACTTTGGGGAGGAAAATTGAAAAAAGGCAACCGTTTAAACCTTAATTCAGCCTTTGCAGTGAATTTGAAGCACAAATTAAAAAAAATCTACATATTTCCCAAATACGCTGTTTTGACCACTAGAGGCAAAATTTTGAAAAAAGGCGACCGTTTGGTCATGAGTATTTATATCTACATTCTAAATTGCAAATATCAATAAAAAGTGATGACGTAGATTAATGAGGAGTAGGCCCTTTTTAGTGCTTTTAGGGACGCCTACTAAAACACCATTTTTGAGCGTAGGTTGAGGTATCAGATGCTCTGAATAGTACTGGCACCTTCCTTAAGAGTTGTACAACGTATTTGGAAAAAAAATTAATTATTCTGAAGCCAGGTTTCTCAGATACTTCACTTGAAAATGTGTAAAAAAGAGCCCAATTATCGTGCCCCACCTTAACTCTGGAGGCTCCGGACTATTTCTCGAAAACCCTGTAGATAAAATACATAAATGCAGGTGCTTCTGAATGATTCACTTTTAGGAAATGTTTTCTGAAACGCTGCATTTCAATTTAGTCCTGGCGGCTCTAAGTAAATTTATTTCTTTCAAAGTGATTTCGATAAATTGCGTAGGTTAAGTTCTTTTGCGGAAAACTTGTAGATTAAAGACAGAAAATTGCAGGTGATTTCTGAGGAAGTTACTTTTTAGAAAATCAATATTCCTAATCTTTTCCTTCTATAAGTTTTGTTCTGACGTCTACCATTTGCTCACAATAAATTGCGTAGGTTGAAGCACAATTTTTAAATTCACTTTTCTAAAGGGTTGATAAAGTCAAAATGTGAATTATATACTATTAAAGTTTAAGTCTTCCTTAACTCGGAGGACTAGAGAACAATAAAATTGCCAGCACTTTTACTTTCCCGTAATGAGCGCCAAGTCGGACCGAAAAATCGGAGCCTCCAAGGTTAAGGACTTTCTGAGAGTTAAGGCAGCATAATTGGACTCAAGTTTTTTGCTCAGTTTACCCTAGAAGTCTGAATAGGATTTTACGAGGCAAAGTTCAAATTATTTAATTATTCGATGATTGTTTCCACATCACAAAATTTGTAATTATCTCATCAAAAGATTATATTCTATTTGACCCAGGATAATAGCACGATTGGAAAGGATTGACCTTCACGTATTTTCAAACAAATTTTCGACTAATTCTGAGTCACTATTCTAGAAACGGCACAAATTTGTACCTCAGTCCGTATTTAACACGGGTTATCTATAATTTCATTTTTGAAAGATCCTTCATGCTGATGGGTACCACTGATCATAAATTGAAGAACACATGATTTATCGAGCGAAGGGTGATGAGTTTGCTGTTGGTTGCCAGATTACTCATACAATAATATTTAAGCGAAACCCTATGAATATCGGTCAATATGAATCATTATGACATGGTTCAAAGAAAATGATCAGAATAAATGAAAACAAAAATCATTATTCGAAATAGTTTTTGTTATATTGGGTAAGATATGGATATTCACCCCAAATGCGGTTCAGAAGCCCGATAAAATTAAGTATAACATATTGCTCTTAAAATTTTTACGCCTGATTTAAAATTAATTCGTTGTCATATTTTAGGTCGACTTGTACAGGATGAATTTTATTTTCTGTCGGTGTTTCACGCATCACTCAATTTATAGTGTAATTCATAGTTAATTGATAGTGTAATAACAAGTGATGCGTGAAACACCGACAAAAAATAAAATTCGACCTGTAGTATTTCAAAATTTTCTATTCAAAAAATCTGCAGAAAATTTTCCAAGTCGTTAAAAATAGCCGAGAAATTTTTATGAAACTTTCTTTCTATATTTAAGTTATTTGTAAACAGTCAGAATAAACTTTTTATCTTGTTTTTGAGCAGATTGTATACAATACAATGTCGATTCGACATGATAGATTTCGAAAATACTTAAGTGTTTGATACTTGAAGTGTTTGATATTTTTTATATTTTATTTCAATTTTAAAATTGGTTTTTATTGACATGTAACATGTCACATGTCACATGTTTCGCGTTTTGCGTCTTCAGAATCAGAATAAAATTGCAGAATTATTTAACAGAAAAGATTTTTGGATTGAAAAGTAATTTTCTCTAATTTTTTCCGTGCAATGTAAAATTTGGAAAAATTGTTTGAAATGAATTCATTTTTACATATTTCTCAATGCTTGTCAAATATCTGGAAATAAATTGTGGTTAACTTCATATCCCTTAGAGTCTGCTGAACATTCCGCAGCGTTTAATAAATAAGATAAAATTTTTCGATCTGAATTTTTTGGAATGATGAATGATTACCGTAAGAAGTTAATCCATCTTACTTTATTTTGCAAGTTCATCAAATTTTATTTTGTAAAATTAGATTGAAATAGATGATCTGGGTTTATTTCGGCAAACAAGCTATTTCTGTTGATTCTGAAAATGAACTCGTTGTTTCATAATGATAAATTTCATCTCAAAAATAAGAGCCTTTGTTTTTCAAGAAGCAAATAAAATTGTCAATATTGCTACTTAGCATGATATTTAAAAAAATATCACATGTACAGTAGATAAAATAATTTTGAGAAGAATCTGAATAATTGGTTTACTTCACTCACTACGGTATTTGGTCCATAGGCTTGACTGAATAATTAAACTACGGTAATTAAATTTTGAATGAAATTTGGGCGGTGAAGAGCCACGAAATAAAATTAATTTTTTTGCTGGACCGCCACCCAAACTACTTATACATAACGTCGAACATATTTATTTTTAAAAAACAAAAGTACGCATTCCATGAAATACTGTGGTTTCGTTTTATAAGAACAGGTGAGATTTTACCAAATTTTCCAAAGCAAAATATGCGAAAATCGTCTTTTAGGGCTAATCTCAATTCCCCAAATTGTCCTTAGATATTTTGGCACATATTTTTCGGAAAAGCATTAATTTTCCAAAAAAATATTAAGACTTTTTTTTTGCTCTTCACCCATTCTTTACAAAAAAGATGTGTTTTATAAATTTGTTTAAAAACAAACCCTTTGGATTTGGTTCCCAAAGTGTCTTTATAGCGAGACGGACCAAAGCTTAAAAGGGTAGGTTTTGACCACATTTTCTCCAAATTGTCTTTTTAAAGGGTGTCCTTATAGACAGAAACCACAGAACTATTTAACACAATTAACAAAAAAATGAATATTAACGAAAAATTTGAAAAGCTTTTCGGGTCATTAACGTGAATTATTCAAAGTTTAAAATTCAAAACTGCATGCCTACCAACTTTGGATTACGTGCATAGATAAATAAGTACCAAAAGTCAATCGCGTTAGGAAATGATAGAAAAGTTGATCACCTCCCAATGTTATAGAATCTATCTCTATTAGCGGACCAAGAGCGTGTTCGCTGCGATGTGACAATATTCTAAAGAGAAAGTAAAATAAATTGGGTTGAAGTTAGACTATTGTATTGATGTAATCCATAACTCTGAAATGATGCGCAACATCCCCTTATATCACTGATAGCGAGAGAGAGATCTAAGTGAAATTTGCGGAAAAAAATCCAAACAGGATCTTGAAAAATAAACACAAAAAAATTAATTTCAAAGAAAATATTTTTCCATAATCAACCAGCCCTGATTAAATCTTTTATCACATAATTTCTAAATTTACATGTTTTTTCATATATGTAAGAAATTTTTAGGAGAAAGAAGGCAACAATAAAAAAAATGAGCCAAATACCTTGCGAGACAGCCTTAAACAATGATCTGAGAGAAATATAATTTCATTTGGAAATCCACTGAAAGCTGTATTTAGCCGGAGCTGTAAAAAGTAACGTTTTGGTTATGTCTTTAACCGGTTGGTTAAGTGATATTTTGGTTTCATTTTGCATGCATGATACTTTCAAGGTTTTGTTCTTCCATAAAAAACATTTTCTCATGTTTAGATATAAAATTATTTATTTTTGTAATAGGGCTACATTTCCCCAGCAAGAAAAATGTAAGCACCCTTAAAATCCCCTCAAAAGTGTTATGATCCTATGCTCTAAACTCTAATATATTTGTTTAATTATCATATACAGGGAGGTCCACTTACGCGAAAAAATAATGCGATATAGCCTATTTATATCATATAGGCTATATCCATTATTATCCCCGGATAACACTAAACACTTATTTGCCTGTTAAAAGAATAGGGAATAAGTTTCTAGTGTTACCCGGGGATAATAATGGATAAAGCCTATATCATATAGGGTAATTTAGGCGATATTGACACTTTCGGCGATATGGGGACAAGAATAAAGTTTGAGTTTAAAAATTGAAAACGCCCAGGCGTTCGAAATGACGTCATAATTTGAAAAGTTTTTGAATTTTATGAAGAGCTGAACATTTGTTTCCAATGAAGAAAATCACGAAGATGCGTAGAATAAAATACTCAACCCAACGCAAATGAATACAAATTCAAAAAAGGAGATTTGGGAAATTCAATCTTCAAAAATGACGTCATTTATGACGCAGCGAAAGAAAATTGTGATAAAAACTAAACAATTTGGCAACATTGGCACATTCGGTGATGTGGGCACATTCGGTGATGTGGGCACATTCGGTGATGTGAGCACATTCGGTGATGTGGGCACATTTGGCGATTTCGGTTCTGGAAGTATTTCATTTAATTATTATGAAATGACGTAGGTTTTTTTCGCCGATATTGGCTAATTCGGCGATATAGGGCCCCCTGTATTTGAGAAATATTTCTCCCTTATTTCAGAATTTCTGAAATTTTGTACAATGAAATTCCAGTTCAACTTATCATTAGCGATGGTTGTTCTCAAACTTAGAAAATCGATTAGTTCATATCTTACCAAAAAACCGACCAATGTCAGGAAATAAAAAAATTGCGGTTTTGCAATTATTTAGACGGAATAACTTGACATTCAGAGATTATCTTAACTCCACGTGGAAAATTGACTTAATTTATTGTCATAAGATAAAATTCTAATGAGGTTCAATTTTTGTATTTTAACGTATTTTTTTATTGCGAAGTTTCACTCAATTAATATAATACAAGCAAGTCCGACATTTTTGAGATGCATGGACGATTGAAACATGTAAGCCTTCTGAAAATATTTATCTTGACTGATTCAAATTGACTTTTCCTTTGCCAGAATGTCGAATACGAACAAAACGAACTTGAAACCATGGTTGAACTATGTAACATAGTCTATGTTTTTTGCGTAAATATATTTGCATAAATATTTTTCCAGATCATTTTTATGACCTTTTAAATTTTTGTTTTTGTAAAAACAGTCGTAAACATGTGGTGTGCGATCACAGGTATTCAAATTCAGATGAATTGTATTTTTTTCATTTCAGCGCAATTTATTTACAAACACCGTATTTTGAAAAATAACTTTGGCCAAAATCAGAACTTTAAAATTTCAAACTCAAATTAAATTTGAGCGCATCAACAATAATATTTTCTATGGGATAAATTTTGGTATGCCACGTCTTCAAAATTTTAGGATTTATTTTATGAAGTAAAACTGGTTAACTCTCAAGAGCATGAGGGGTTTAAACAACACAAAGTCATTTCTAATGTTTCCAATTTTTGCGAATTCTAAAATTTTAATTCGAACTAACTATTTTCGAATGAAAAATTAGTACAAATGAAAAATTGCGTGAATCATCAAAATTTATTAAGCGTGAAAATACTCTTTAATAACCGGAAGTGACTCTCTATTGTAAAGATGACCAATTTTTTTGATCGACTCACTTCGGTTGGATATCTAGCAATAAGTTTAATCATCAGGAGAAAAGTGCACATATCCGTTTGAGAATACCAACTGACTAAAAAAGGCAACAAAACATTGTCTGAGACAATAAAACGGCAAATGTTTTGTTTATTGAAAATTTTTGATTTCGTTTCAATTCAAACATTCAGTCCATAAATTCTAAATAAAACTTATCAAAAAATCATTTATTTTTCCAGTTCAATTTTAACTTTTTAATCATCAAACAAGGACGTTTGTGCGCGGGTGCCGTTTACTAATATCGTTAAAACATGATATAAGACGTCAAGTTGTTGATTATTAATGAGAGAAATTTGGATTTTTTACTATGAGGTCGATTGGATTAGAGAATAATTATGGAGAACATAACTGCTGGATTAATGTTGCGATTCAACCATTATTTCACCTTGAAGATTTCAGAAATGCGATAGAAAATACAGAAAATCATTTATTGTCAGGTATAATATCAGTCAAAAAGTTCAAAAAAATCAATCGAGAATAGATGAAAATATAAATAATAAGCGAACGCAATAAGGGTGTCCCAGGTCAGTCATCTTTCCGATTTAAGCTCGAAACTAAAAAATCGAAAAAGAGTCAATTTGGGATCAGCGAAAAATTTCGGGAGAACTTTTGAAAAAAAACAGCGTTTTGATTGATTAAAAAAGTTTTTTTCGTGATACTTAATTTACTCTCAGTATTTTTTATTAGTTTTGAAAAATAAATTCAAAAAAAACCTACCAATTTATATTGATGACGCTGCCCGAGTTCATATTTTTTTTAATTTTATTTTGGTGAAGAATTATTTCGGAACAAGAATCGCGTGATGTTACGTAATTTTTTACTTCACTTAATGTAAATCAGAGCCTACCCTGCTTCATTTGTATTTTATTGGCCCAATTGTGGATGTAAGAGCTTTATTAGACAGTGAATTTTGATTGAATTCAACATCATCAACGAATACGCGATTTGTGTCACAAAATGATTTTTCACCAGAATAAAACCAGAAAATATTTAATATGAACTCGGGCATCGTAATCGATAAGGACCTTTACCCTGTTTGCGGTCGGGCAGCTCTATTCAAAGTTCAGCTTGGTAATCGCCTGAAACTACGTTATATTATTCTGAGCAGCAGATCCACCCAGTCAGTTCCCCGCATTTTGCATAATTTTAATTAAACCACACGGTGAGGTACGTTGAAAAATTTTGGTTTTATAATTTTCAAATGAAGGTCTTCGTTTTATGAGTCAACGATCAAAAACGTACAAGAATACAATCTTGCACTTTTCATAAAAAATAATTGTGTTCGACGATGTTGATATGCTCATAGTCTATAAATTAAAGTTCAAAATAACAAAAAAACTAGGTATCTTTTTAATTGAAAATGCTGTCGATGAGCCAGTGTTTTCCTCATCCCAATTATAAAAATAAAATAATTAAAATAAGAATGACGTTTACAAATGTCGTAATATTTGAAATTGAAACAGCTTTTCAACATTTCTCGTGCAAACCTTTGAAAAGCTAATCTTATCAATGCATAAATATTATACCCAAAACGAAGTGCCGGAAAAAGTCATGTATACTTTGCAATTTAAAGATTCTTCTGAAGCAATATGAAGAAACAGAATCGTAAGTGTAAATATAAACGTACTAGAATTCAAAGTAAATACGTTTTTTCTCATAAATATTTTTTGGATCGTAACACGTATGAACTTGATGAGTCAAATTCAGACTTTTTGGGCGATATTATCGCCGCGATAATTTGACTGATTATTTTTATTGGGAGTCAATTAAAATCAATGTCGAAATTTACAGATAATAATCTAAATTTAATAACCAACTCAAACAAAAGCATTTAATGGTACCCTTCACGGGTTCAAGAGTGATTTTTTTCACAAAACTACTACTCTTTTTTGTCAGAGAATATTCTTCTATTTTCGGACAATAACCACGTGAACTCGTCGTCTCATTCAGATAAATCGAAGAATTAGTCTGACTGACCCTCATTAAAACGACATAAAAAAATGTAACATATATATAATTAGAGAATTTTTTTTCTGATAACTAGGATGCCATGACATGTTATCCGTGGATGACAAAAAGAAGTTTAGAGAGTTGAAAAAAAACACGGGATGCCAATCTTAATGATTTTGTGCAATTAAAAATTTCTTATTTTTTTCAAAATCTTCCACAAAATGCGATATTTCTAAATTACCGATATAAGTCAAATATATGGGTATTTAACGAATTCTGAGACAAATGGCGGAAAAATTCTCAATTTCTATCGATTTTTAAAGTTCAAAATCAAAAAAGTCGTTTTGTAGAGCCGGGAATCGTAATCGATATGAATGGGGGATCCCTAGGCCCTCCTTTGTCCGATCGCGTTTGAGCAATAATGACGTTGAAAATAAGCTCGTAGACCAATAAAGGCGTCAAAAATAGGGGTCAAACTCAAACGCAATGGAAGGCCTAGATATCCTCTTTTTGGATGCATTAATACAAAACAGCCCAAAATCAGCTGAAAATGTTTGTTAAAGTTTTCATTTCTTATTTGTATTTGAAAGTTTCATTTCACTCTTTTATAATATGCTAATTTTGTATAGAAATTGTTGTTACACTTAATCATTGGCTTTATTTTTTGATTTTCGCCGTTGTCCAAAATGAGTTGAAACCCTAAGAAAATCAAATTAACACAAATTCTAAATTATCTCTAATATTAATAATATTATATTATAAAGTGAGTGAGTCACCGCGAAAATGCAAGACTGATAGCGAGTAATGAACAACCAAGCTTGCTTATCTGATGCATAATGACCATATCCTAAAAACTTAAATTATTTGGAAGAATTTATTTGTGATTCTGCAAATTATTTTTTTCTGCTGTTTGTTGGATCGATAAATCACTCTTGCATTTTTGCGGTGACTTTTAAACAATTAAATAATGCTTCTGCTCAAAAAAAAATTTTTCAGCCCATCAGTAACTGTAAATGATCTACGTGTGGCCCTAACTGACATCAACAAGTTATGTAGTCCTGGGAATTTGGAGTCTCCTGAATTTGTGTATTCGCTGATTTTGAACAGTTTACATGAAAACATCTCGTCAGAATCGGCATTTGATTGCCAGAATGAGGGCTGTTTTATTCACAAATCATTTTCGTGCAACATCACAGAAAAAACATTGTGTAACAGGTAAATTTTATATTATCAATTTTTAAAACCCCTAAATGAGGTGGTCAACGCAAATCTGGACAAAAATGTGTAATTACTCATTACTAATGAGGTTATTTTTTCTAGAACATTCAAAACGGCATATTTTCTGCATTTGGAATCAATAAGTGGTGTTTTTATAGTCCTTACTTCTCTCGAAAGTACTATTCTAGAAAATAGTTGTTTTTTGGCAATTTGATTTTGAGTTAATGTTCATCGCAGAAATATCAAAATTATATTTTCTGAAACTGCATTGAATTCTGCTTCAGATAGCTTATGAAAATTTAATTTCGAATGAAAGTTTGGAAAATAAATTATTTTTTTCCGACTAAAATTTAATTTTGACATGTGAATTCGAAGTCTCTGGAGGACAACTGAGAGGTTTAATCGAAATTCTTTGAGATCAGTTTCATGCACGAGTGTTTGACCTTTGCGGAAATAATAATGAAGAAAAATCAATATTTGAATTTTTTTAAAATCCATGATTTTAAGGATAAATAACCGTTTTTTTCTAGATTTCAAGCGCTATAAATTTGTTTACAATGTAGAAATTTATATGCAGAAACTTCTTTGATATCAGTTTTGTAGATATTATCAATTATGTCATAATGACAGAAATTCTGTCAGCCGGTGTCACCGGTCAGCTCTAAAACGAACATAAGGATATAAATGAAAAATTCATGTAGCCAATCGAAATATTTTTAGCGGTTTTATAATCTGAAAAAAATTTATTAATCTTGTTCTACAGGGTGTAAGATTTTTCCCTTCTTTTTTCCAAATTGGATAGCGATGAGAACGCTAATGTGAACGGCTAATTTCGGCAAAAACTTACGTCTTTCTCAGATTCAACAAATCAAAACGTCGGGAATCAAGTGTATCCAATTTGGAAAAAAGAAGGGAAAAACCTTACACCCTGTATAATTTTTCAAAAAATTTAAAAATTGGCCAAAATTTTGTAATTCTTATCAGTACAATATTAGGCTTAAAAGAAGCGCTGCACAATTGTAAGAATTATGGCTTGATAGAAAAATTCAAAAATTTAACTTTTTAGAGAGTTATGAGCAGGCTTCCAAAAGGGATGCATCCCCCTCGTTCGATTTCATCCCTATCCCCTGTTTTATCCCCAAAACGGGATAAACGGGATAGGGATGAAGGGATAGATTCTCCCTTTTTATCCCGGGCTGAGATAGCTATCCCTTTTATCCGTTTTGTAAATACGAATAAAATTTTAGCATGCAGAGGGAATTAGTGGGTCACATTTGAAGGTAGAATATTGTCAAAAAAAATTTTTGCGGTATTTTCGAAGATCATAATCCGTTTTAACCGAAGTGAGGTAAAATTATGTTAATTTATTTATCTTTACATAGGGGGGTATATTGGGGTAAAATAATGAGAAAAATGGCGGGGCTTTCGATGACTCATCACTTCCGGTTTCAAAACTTATGACCGTTAAAATCGTAATTTTCGTGCATTAGTCATAGCATGGGGTTATTTCACCGGAAGTTTACAAGATTTTTTAGATCGGACGTCGGATTTGACTACAACAGATACTTAGGAGCTCGCATACAAATTTCCAAGTAAATCGAATACAAATAAATTGTTCGGCTGGTGGTTTTATTATAAGCATACTTATGCCGCATAAGTAGGGTCCGTACCGGAGACTTATCTGCAAAACTCAACCCTCAGTACGGATTTTTCAAGTTTTTGTAACGCGATCGGTATAATAACAACAAAAAATCAATAATACATAAACCTTTATAGCAGGTTTCAAAGCCCGAAAGGTTGTTTTTTCATTCTAAAATGGTGAACACTTGGTGGCTCCAAAATTTTTTTCATGGTCGGAATCATTCTTTCCGAGAAATTTTAACCCCATAAACTCAAAGAATCCGTACTGAGAGGTTTAGTTTTGCAGATAAGCCTCCCAGTACTGACCCTACTTATGCGGCATAAATTATGCCTATCACTGTACTCTAGTGCAGTCGATGAAATTCCTCAACCACCCTTATTACGCATAATCATGAAGTTACGTTTTTCACAACATATTTTCCATTCAGACCAATTTGGGTATGCTAAGCACGCCAGTGCTTTCCGTACCCAAATTGACCTGAATAAATCAAATTAATGCAGACTAATTTGGGAACGGAAAGAACGGGCGTGCTTAGCGTACCCTAATGGGTACACTATACACGGACTCTGAATAACAGCTAAAAAACTTTGATTTTGAACTCGAGAGAATCCAGGAAAATCTGAAAATGGCACACATATCTTAATAACAATAATTACAAATAAGTATAACTAGGCCGCGAATCGCGGACGCGATATGGGATTCGACTGTATGTTTCTAACAAATTAGTTTACTATTAAAAATAACAAAACATTCGAAAACCTTTTTTTCAATTTATATCTGGCCTTATGGTTCTGATGAAGTAGGCTTCAGATTGCTCCATGGCAAAATGATATTTGATTTTTTTTTGCTATTATTTTGAAGTGACTACGAAAATTGTCAATCTTTAGTGTACTAACTTGCCGTCGTTATAGTTGACTAGACTTTGCATCTTAAAGAATCTTTATACAAAATCTGTTTTTTGTGAAAATAAAGGTGAAGAGCAAAAAAAAAACAATTTTTTTTGAAAAAGTGAAGACCAAAAAAGAGTCTTCATATTTTTTGAGAAAAAAATAATGGGTAAAACTAGCTGTGGACCGATTGACTAGGACAATTTAAAATAATAAGCTTAGAAAAATTTTGATAAGGACAATTCGGGAAAATCTTGCTTGTCCTTACAGACAGAAACCACAGTATTTAATTTAAAGGGTTAATTTTAGGTTAGCCAACCTATCTGAGAGCCCGATTTAAAAAAATATTTTTGTGCTCTGTGTCTTTCTTCGAAAAGAATTTATCTTCTCATTCTGAAGATGATTTAAATAAATCGAAACGTTTAAAAAACTATTTTTATTTTGAAACAATTATAATTATCACTTAATTTAAGTTGTGAAAATGAAACATTTCATTGTTCTCTGGAGATGTTCAGTTGGATATCAGCAGCCGCTATAATTAACATGGCTTATGAGAATACGATCCTAGATGTTCTTTATGATAATGAAATTCGAAAATGTGGCGAAGACGAATGTGGAGGAGAACTAAAAGTAGAAAAAAGAATTGAAAATAATCCAAAAATATACTCTTTATGTATTGGATGGGATAGTAATAATGTTTCAAAAAAAGAAATTGAAATTGTCTGTGATAAAATTCAAGAAACCGTGCCAAAATCAGATGTCCTGCCACACAATTTCGATATTCATTTATGGGTTTAAATTCTGAATATGTGTATAATCGACCTGGTCAAATTTTTACCGAATCTGATCCATGATCGGGCCATCTATTTTAAAGGAAATTCTGTTCGATCCACGAAGTCTACAAATATTTCATTATCACTGTCTGCAGTTATCCGCCCGTCAGACAATTATAGTTAATATGTCCGACAAGCATTTTTATACACAACAATATATTCTAGCATTTTTTATTCCAACTAGTTTCGTTTATTATTAAAACATTTTCAAGGATTTTTTGTGTTTTGAACAGATTTTTAGAAAGTTTTGCAAATAGTCAGTAGCGCGAAAAAAGTGATTACAAGATTTACAGTGATTACAACAATATAAATAACTTTTTTTTTAATTCTGTTTTGTTAAAGACACAAATTATTAGAAACGGAAGAACGTCCTACTTAGTACGAGGTGTTTATTTTTGATCAAACCAGAGTCTTTCTTGATGTCGTTTGTAAAAAAGCCTGATTATAGCGTGAGTTTTAATCACATCGAACAACTCTGCCACAGTTAAGCAATTTTTTCTGCTAAAACAACTTTTACTTGGCCTCCTGGTCTATATTTGCTATTTTTCCACTAAAACTTAGCATTTGTCAGTTTATAATTTAAATAAAAACCCTTTTTCAGTCTATAATTTGTTACTACGGAAATCATTATATAACCTATGTTCTCACAGAAGAAAATGAATGGAAATGCTTCGACGATTCGTTAATCATCCCCCTGGGAGATTTGCTTGTGGACGTCATCTCAAAAATTATCCAGTGTAATCATCAGCCAGTGATCATTATGTACAAAACTGAAGACACTAGGGACATTATTTTTCCCGAAATCTCGGAAACTACTTTTCACGAAGATGCACGGACAACAGCTCTTATAACAGTCAACCATAATACAAGCCAGGGATCGCATTTGAATTTTAACGATAAATCGAGAAAAAAATCTGTTGCACAGTTTCAGATTTGTTTTATCTTTATTGATTACGACGCCTCCTCGCACATATCCATTATTATCCCCGGGTCACTTTAAAAACTTATTCCCTTTTCTTTTAACAGGCAAATAAGTTTTTAAAACTGAGCACAACCATTCAGAGAAAAACAAATTAAAAAAAATCCGTATGAGACCATTGTTTCATATTTGTTTGTTTTAAACAATTTCAATACTTTCAGAAAAAACAAAAGATTGTTCGATTCGGATTCTTTTTTATTTTATTATTCACTAAATATTTGTTCTCAGTTTGAGCTAACTAAGAACATAATCGGATAAGTCGTTTTTGAAAGCCGAATTATATAAAAATGTTGGCTAAAAAATGCCTAATATGTGCGAGGAGGCCCCGTTATCGATATAACAAAGAAGAAGAGACCAATCAACTGCTGTTAATAAAAAATCAATCCACTTTTTTGAACTGGGAGGTAATCAAATGAGCAAAATAAAATTTTAATCTCCATAACCTCATAGCAAGTACAAAAAACTTCCCCTTAACAAAAAAATTTCTGTCAATTGTTAATCGGGTCACCCGATTTCGGGTTCACATCGTTGATATTTCCGCTGAAAGAAACCACTTATTCGATTGAGTTCTTACATAGCTGAAAATGAAAAACCTTTTAAGAAAAAATCAAAATTATTGGTCTGAATCGGAATATTTTTTTTCAAAAGTCTATGATTAATCTCAAATGTTTTTTGAGAAAAAAATGTTCCGTACTTTAAGGGAGTGGGTGTCGCAAATTTGAGCCTCTTCCGAGGCCATTTCCCGCCAAAATAGCAAAGCTGATATTCCAAAAACATTTGTTACTAAGAGAACCCACCTTCGCGGTAATTTAGAAATTAACAGTAATCTGATACAATCCCACCTACGCCGACACCTACGCTTTTAAAAAGTTTCTTAAAAAAACACGCAGTTCGTACCTACTCCTTCATTTTTTCATCATTTTATTATTTTTTCCCGTGAGGCTCGGAGAAGCCTAACAAATAATGCAAAATTGCTTTGTTTCAAATTTTTGCTTCGGCGCCAAAAACAACGAAAAAAAAAAAACGAAAACAAAAATATTGATTTATTTATGATTTAAATTGAAAGTGCGCTCATTTGTTTTCTTTTGACGCTACGAGTTTAAAATGCACCAAAATCCTAAAGTGTTTGTATTTACGGAAAAATTATTTTGAAGCATTTTTTTGGTTTCTAAATTTTGTCAAAAATTTAGGACTCGAAAAAACTCTCTAGTTTAATTGTCAAACAAGTCTTTGGCTTTCAGATGCAGTATGAGTCGAAACTGTATCTCTCAAACTGGTGGAGGAGATAGCTTTTGCCTGAGCTCCCTAACTGACCATTTCAACAATTTGGCTAAAATGAAAAATTGACATGCGCCACAAGAGACGCCGAAGCAAAATTTCGAAAAAAAACTCTCTTTTTTATTGTTGAACTGTCTTGTGCTTTCAAATGCAGTATGAGGCGAAACTATATCTGTCAAACTGGTGGAGGAGATAGCTTTTGCTTGAGCCTCCCAAACTGACCATTTCGAAATTTTAATTTTTGTATTTTTTGCGTTTTGTCCGCTGAAAGCAAATTCAAAACAAAAATGCTTTGCATTATTCGTAACTTCTCCGGAGCCTGACACAAAAAATAATAAAAATGATGAAAATGAAGGAGGGCCATTAACTGTTGTGTTTTTAGGAGGCTTTTTAAAAAGGTCAGGTTGCGGTAGGTGGGATTGGTATCAGAATTACTGTGAAGTTTAAAAATTACTGCAAAGGTTGTCTGTTAGTAACAAATGTTTTGACATCACTTTTGCTAGTTTGGCGGGAAATGACCTTGGAAGAGGCCCAAATCAGCGACACCCACTTCCTTAAGGCGTATTTTAGGCGAAACCCGGGTTTTCAATGGCAATTATCGCAAAACTAATCTTCTGGACAAAGTATCACCTCTCTACTAATGTATTTGAGCAAAAATCTTGCACCTTCATAAAAAATCAAAGTGACGGATGGCTCTTCAATCAGAACGTCCTTACAAAAATAACGTAATTTATTTTTTGAAATGTATCTCCTCTTGAGTTTTTAGGTTACAACAATGATTTTATGACTCAAAAATACCGGACAGAACGTGAGCAAAAAATCAAATTGAGTTTTTTTCAAATCTTGGATTTGGTGTTCAGTATTACCAAAAAACAGTATTTTGACCAGGATCGGATTTTTTTCAAAATTTGACCAGGTCGGGTCGGGTCGATTTTTTTTTCTGAAATTTCCAGGTCGGGTCGTCAGGTCGAAGACCGAAAAGACTTTTCGTCAGGTCGAAAATTTTTTTCGACCCAGGTCGGGTCGGAGGTCGGGAGAATTTTGTTCAAGGAAAGTTTAAAGGGGAGTGGGTTCGAGTTAAAAACCCCTATTTCGGCCCAAAATACGATTTTTCCAACTAAATTATTATTTTTTTTGAAAAATATGATTTGAAAAAAAATATTCCTACCAAAGACGCACAATAAAATTTCAACACAATCCAGTAATATGTAAAAAATCAATTAAAAAGTAGTCGATTTTGCCGAAAATCGATTAGTGGAAACATAACATTCCCCTTAAACTCCAGCCTACTCGAACTTCATAGAGCCCACTTCCCCTTAACTCGAGTCATCCCCTTTCAACTCGAGCTCCACTGTCCTTTAAACTCGAGCCAATCCCCCTATATCGAGCTCATTACCCTCTTAATATCAAGCCCACTCTCCCTTAATATCGAGACCACTCTCCTCTTAACCTCGACCCGACCTCCGATTTTTTTTTCCAATATAATTTTTTTTTTTGAACAAAATTTAAATTTTTTAAAAAATTCCATTTTTAAACAGAATGTTCAAGTAATTCAAACAGAATTTTCTATTTTGAACGTCATTCTAAATTTTTCTAAAAAGTTTAGAATTTTCGGACCAAAATGTTCATTATGACACAATTTTTATTTTTTTTTAATAAATTTTCACTTTTTATGTAAAGTTTTCGAAATTTTCACTTTTTAATGTAAAATTTTGCGAGTCAGAAAGTCGACTTCTATTCTATTCCAGGTCGGGTCGGTGCCGAAATTACGACCTGACGACCCGGAATCCGCTCTCTGATGATATCTATATATTTAAGAAATATTTACAATCTATAATAATAATGAACGATTATAGATAATAATATTATATATTTTTCAAAAAATTTCGCGGGTCGGAAGGTCGGCGACTTTTCCAGGTCGGGTCGGCACCGACCTGACCCGACCTGCGTTCCGGTCAAAATTTCCGACCCAGCGACCCGGAAAAATCCGATTCTTTAAAATTTATATCCCTTCCTGGATTTAAAAGTGACACTTGGAAACCTTGATAATGTGACATAGACGAGCCGTGCAAAAAATCCGAGTTGAGTTTTGTCTAAATTTCTGTAAATCGTGTTTTGAATTTCCAAAAAATTAAGAAATTTCAACTTTTTTCATACGAAATATTTTTTGAACTCATCAAAAAGTGCTTTCCTAGTCATGTATCAAAATAAAACGAGTAACCACCATAGATATATATATATTCCCTAAGATGTGTTGTCATTGAGCGATCTAAGAACTTAACGGATAGTATTCTAAAAAAATTTCCGAAATTATAACGGTGTCATATATACTACTAGAGAGCACTTTGGCCTGGGTTAGAATTTTTAAAATAATATTGAAAAGGTTGCGCTTTTTGATATGAGTTGTTGCACCCAGAGGTCGGCACAATTGGACCGGATATTCAGATGTGCCGACCTCTGGTTGCACCGTAGTTTAAACAAAAAACGATTTTCCCCAAATTCAGTCTCTAAATTTAGTATAATTTCATTTTGACGGGATATTAGCAAAAGAAATAGCAGAAAACAAGATGAGAAATAGCTGCTAAGATTTCTAAGGGTTGGAATTAGAGGCGACAAGATCATGAAAAATGAACCAACAATTTCAACTTGGACACTTCGTTTATGGATACTACATTCATAGATTCACATTTGATATACTGGAAATACAGAAATTATGAATGATTCGTATATGATCCTCATAACAGAGATGGGTATTTTTCAATTTTCATAGCCAAGATTTTTCTGGCCAAGGAATATATTCAAATCAATTTGAAATAACTGAATAATTTCGAACAACGAAGTACAATGCAGTCTAGGTAAATTGGCAGAGTGGTAAGTTTTCATCATGTTTTATCTTGAGAGTGCTGATCAGCATTACCATTTCACATCAAGTGCACGGTACCAAGATTTTGAGAAAATTATTTTAGTTTTGATAGTAAACCAGGAAATTTAATTTTCTGCAAAGTTCACTTCTTTGATCAAATTCTGACTTCCAATATTTTGACAATTCTAAAGTTTTTAAATTATTTCTTACACTTTGAATATTTCAGTGAACGCATTATTAAATATAAAAAAAAACCCCTACCAAATTTAGAATAATTAAAAAACCTTTGGTTGAAAAAATAAAAGATGGAAATCAGGCTTTCCAATTTTTTAAAACGAAATAGAGTTAAGTTATCGATAAGTAAAACATCTTCACAAAAATGTAAATATAGGCAGTTTAATAACTATATACACGTTTGTTTTTTTAATTTTTCTCTAGACTACTTTTATTTTTGTTTGAATTTGAACCCCGGGTTTAAAAAAACTTTTTTCCTATTATTCAAATAAAATTTGTGAACACGGGAACCATGATAAAAGTATAGTTGTTTATTATCGAACGAATTTTAACCCACTGGATAAGCACCGAGTTGAGAAACGCACGAATGGAAATTTAGCATACAAAGTGAAAATTATGCATTTCAACTTCCAAAAAAGACACTTTCCGCTAGAACTGAAAAGATCCCAGAATAAATTCAAAACATTAAGAAATAAAACTTGGAACAATCATTTTGCTTCAGTCCAGATATTTGACCAAAGAAACCGAAAATGTTATAAGAAAAATCCGATCTATCTAGCAATGAAATAGAAAATCTTACAACACAGTCAAACTGCAGAAAAAAATAAAGCTGGAAAAAATTTCAATAAGAGTGATAATTTGAAGATGAAAAAATCGATTGAACCTCTGAAAAAGAAGCCCTCCAAACATAGATATTTAAGGACGTAAAATAACATCATTGAATTATCAAATCGAACAATTACCGAATAGATTAGAATGTTTTAGCTCGATCCCCAAAATGACCGAATTAAAGATGAAATAGAAAGAAAACTTTGAACAGAAAATTCAAAATCTAAGGAATGAAATCAAAATTATTTAAAGATGAAATCGAAGATAAATTCAAGTCGATTACGCATGAACCTTAGAGAGAGTGAACTTATCATCAGAAAAAAATGCCATACACAATGAAAATGAAAATCTTAGGCATCAAATTGAAACTTTAAATGATCAAATCGAAGAGTTAATGACAATAATCGAGTTGAAGAGTCAACTTGATCTTAAAAATGACTCGCAGATGAAAAACGGTCAACTTCAATCGGAGAAAAAAATCCTCAAAAAAAGAAAATTCAAAACTCAGGGAGAAAATTGAAACATTGAATGATAAAACGAAGAGCTTTCTGAAAAAAATGATTCAAGCTAGGGTGAAAATCAAAAAATTTATGAAAGGGTTACTTGGGGTCAAAATGACCTTCAAAATCAACAAAAACCTTTTTTACAATTTATAAAGAAATTATTCTGGGTCATTTCATACAATACAGAAAGAAGTAGCATGAAAGACATTTGTTGAAAAAATAACGAATTGGAGTTTTTTCCTCTTTCTCAAAACAATAAATACATTTTTCAAGTTGATCACAAATAATTTTATCTAAAGAAAAAGTGAATTCCGACTTGTGGTTAGGGCTCAATGTTTTTCTTCAAAATTGTTAACCAAAAAATATAATTTCGATTTCGATGCCATTATCAAAGGTTCTCTCATTTTTGGGAGTTTTTTCGTCGTGCTTGACCCAATTTCGCACCTGTCCATTTTTTTCCAAGCATTTTTAAAGGGGTGATTTTCATTTTGGGCTCTTAAAGCGGCGCGCTTTAAGGGGGTATATCGATAATTTGACATATTCACGTGATATATTTTGAAAACTAAAGAGCTTCATGAGAAAAACCGAAAATGCTGATTTGTAGATCTATCCTTTCAGCTTTCGAAAAATTATCACAAATGTTTTCGACCATTACACCGAAGGTACAGTATCGTAACAAGAGGTCATCTTACCAAACTGCAAAAACTATCTCCTCCCAGACGGTAATCAATTGAGCTCAAATTTTCACAGATCAACCAACGGAAGTATGCCAATTTTTATCGTCGAGCTTTTTTTGATCGGCGACGACAATTCTAGAACGCCAGAATAACCGGACGATTTTTCACATTTCAGAGTTCAAAATCTATCTCTCCTACGATTATTTGCAAAATGACTCAAATTTTTATCAAGTATTCCTCAGGAACAATTGTAATCGACCATCGGGTCTTTTTTTGCAATTTCTCAGCTCAAACTCGAAATATGATTTTTTTGGTCATTTTCCAAAAAATTCCGAAAAAAAGTGCTTCGATTTTTCGAAAGTAGGCTCAAACGAAAGCCAGTGAAACACTGATGAGAAAATTGGCTTACGGTCAAGTCGATATTTTGAAGTTTTAGTGGTCAATTCGAGCCAAACGTTATTTTTTAACTTCATATTTTAAGAAATACTTAGAAAAAAATCGAAAAAATGCGAAAATTTCAAAATTTTCTTTGATGTTCGGGTCTTCGTACACTTAATTATCACCGTATCATTTGAGCGATTTAAAATGCCTCTAAGGCCTTCATTTAATCAGACAGATTACCCCCTTAATTTGTTCACTCTGAAGCTCGAAAATTGGGCACTCGGTAGTTTATCAACTTCGACGATTTTGATTGAGGCTTCAAAGTAGCAATCGGGTTTAGAACTGTTCTAGAATACAGAATTTTTGTGAAATTTGGTTTAAGGGAGTTCTCCACGTTATCTGAGGCTTTAAATTATCGCGATTTGTTTGTAGGGGTTTTCCTTCCAAATTAGTACCCAATGATGAAATGGGGCATCACACATCACAGGTGCTGAACCTATTCTAGAACACGTTATTGTCTTTTAAAACTCAATCTTCTCGCTAGACCCCGCATACGATCGCCCTGAAGCTTAGTGTGGAGAACTTCAGGAGCCAAATTTTTTAGAATTCGATAAAGATTTCAGATATATAACTGTAGCATCGTGAATCCGGTAATTTGAAACCCACTTAAATTTTGAACTGTTTTCATACTCTAGGAAAACATTAGTTCATGGATTTGGCACGTTTGTAAATAAATTGCCGCGCTTCAACTGCTCAATTTTGGCTCGTGGCGCTACTGCCGAAAATTTTGGGCACTAAAGTTCACATCTTTTTTACCCTTTTTTAAAGTCTGATCTCACAAATGACCTTGCAGAAGCAAAGCGTCAACTTCAATTGGAGAAAAAAGTCTTAGAAAAGAAATACACAATCTAAAAGAGGAAATCAAAATACTAATGATAAAACGATTTCAAAATTCAAAAAATCAAGATCGCCGAAAAAAATAAAATCGACGTCCCTGACTTTCACAGCAGAAAAAGAAACACTTGATAAAGAAAATTGGATTTGAGCAAAGAAATAAAATCTCAGAACTTGAAATTTCACATGAAAGATGAAAATCTTGACCTAGATAAACAAATAAAACATTATGCAAGGATTCCGAACCGATGCTGAAATTATCCAAAACTAGCAAGCAAATAGAGGGCTGAAAAATACGGGGCGAAAAAAGGAAATATTTTTATCATTCATTCTGGTTTACGCGAAAAACTTGAAAACTTGGAGGAGGAAAAAAACACTCTTGAAGAAAAGCAAATTCTATGCGAAATGACTAGGGATGGGAAAAGAGTTATCTTGTTATAATTACGGTCTTCGATGTAATTTGTCTATATTTTGCAGTATCATGTCATAAAATTTAATCGTTTATGTTAACAAACCGCAAAATAACTAAAATAACGTCTTATTTCTATAAGAACTAATTTTTTTGGGAAATTTTAGGTTTCTCGTTTTTTTTCCAAATTACAGTCGAAATTATTTGATTAAATTTGACAACTAAAACTTTCAAATATCGAGGTAACGTACAAATTTTTTATAACAACTTTCTCTTCAGTGTTTTCTTGGTTTTATTTTGAGACTTATTTCGAAAAAAATTGAAGCTTATTTTTAAGAATTTCTCGCGTGAACCTTTAAAATTCTATTCTAAGGTTTGGTCAAAACTTGAACAAAACACTCGTCAAAAGATTGTTTTTGGCTAGCTTTCGCAAAAATTTGAGCAAAGTTGCATATTTCACCTTTAGATTTTACGAGGAATAATGATACAAAAAATCGGTATATTCATATTCATGAAAAGATATCATAAAAGAACAGGAAGACCTCAGAAGTTTTGCCTTTTTCATTAAATCAAGGAGGAGGTAGCTTTCACATTTTCAATAGGTAGCCCCGTCAAGGGTGACGTTTCTAGAATGTGTGCATACAAAAAATGACTTCATTTGAGCGTAGTTTAAAAATTTTGTTCACATAAGTTCCCAGTTTCCACCCTATAATTGATCTCAATAGGACCATATCCGATCTCAAGAATAAAAATGGAAATTTCGAGTTGGAAAATGCCGAATTGACAAAAGCATGATCAAAATATCAACATAATTTAGAAATACATTGAAAAAAGCGAACGAAAGTAGCGCAAATACAAAGCCACCAGTATACGACTCAAACGGAAAATGAAAAAAATTGGTCAAGACAGAAGCCACACATAAGCCGAAAAAACAAAAATTGATTGAGGAACACCAAGAAATTTATTCCCAAATTGAATTCAAGTATAATGTAAGAAAATGCATACCAAAGCCAAGAAAATACAGGAATAAGTCATAAAAGAACTTTCGGCAATTGCCATACGGCTGACCGAGGTCAAATATTCCTCTAGATTTTCTCGAAATTACCCTTAAAACTTGAGAATTTTGTGGGAGATACAGCGTGAGTCTTTTCGATTTCTCCGTTTTTACTCAGGCGGCTAGACAGTCAAAATCTTAAGCAAAGTATAGGCAATTTGGCTGTCTACCCGCCTGGGTAAAAACGAAGAAATCGAAAAGACTCACGCTGTACTTTTTTCTTTATTGATCAACAGAATCGGCATAAAAAACATAGAAAAAGTAACAGCAAAATTAACGATTCTGATCAAATTACACAACCAGAATTGGACAAAAACCTTCAAAATTTCGAAGATAAAAAATTCACCACTCATAAATAGTTACGATTTTTGCAGTTTTTATTTTATAAAAAAAGTGGTCGTTCTTTTTTTCTTACCTCGGACACCCTGAATAGCTAAATAATTCATAAAGTGAACCAAATTCTATCATAAAAATTTCAAAAAACAATGACAATTGGCTTTTTTCTGAGGATTTTCTGAGAGGATATTTTTTTCATTTTGACTTTAAAATTTTTTTCTTTCGCTTTTTCATTTATTGACTCAGAAGAACCCGTTTTTATTAGTTATAAAGGATTCCTTATTTTGTGTGAAATATTTCAAATGAAAAACTTTTGGCAGAAAAATATGTACTTTGCTTGAAACTCCAAAATGAAAAATTAAAAACTTTGTCAACTTGTACCATTTTTGGTATTTCGAAAACCTGGCGTTTTTTGAAAAAAAATTTAAAACAAGGTTTTGAACTTTTGGTTCAATTTTTTGTTTTTGGGCTCTCAAGCAGAAATTCAAAAAAAACCTCAGAAAACTTGTCCCAGTTAGTTAGTTTGTACCAGTCACAAATCTTATTGTAATCGATCACTTTTCTTCATAAAACGGTGGTAAAATAATTCAAATTTAGACTTAAATAAATAGATAAAACTCTCGAAAATGAAAATTCACTCGACGAAAATACTGATGATAACTCTGCTAGATCTGAAGATGTAACCATATCCAAAAATACTCTGAAAAAGTATATCTACCATTGTGCCGGTGAAGAATTTTGTATACAGTCTACCAACAAAAATAAAGGATCAGCAATGACGGTTCTTACTTGCGGGCACACCGTGTGTACACCTTGTGCAACAAAATTACACGTCGATCGAACCGTGTGTCCAAATTGTGCGATTTTGATTCGGCATAAAATTCAAATTCGGAAATTCGAAAAACTGATCAAAACTGAAGAAGAGAAAGAATCTTTTTATAAAAGTTTGAAAAGAAAGACCAAATCGTTGACAAAGAAAACAAAATCGAATGCTGAAAAAATATAAAAATATATGTGAAACCATACTATGTAACATGTATGTGAAACTTAAAAAATACAGATCTGTTTATACAAAAATTTGTATATCGCATGTTTTTTTCGAAATTTCGATAAAAGTTCAAAGATTTTGACTTATTTTGTTGTAATAAATTTGAATTATTCTTGGACGAAATGGCAATTATGTGTATTTTTACAATATCAACCGTTTTTTCAACAACCGTCTGGTAGTCTAAATATTTAATGGCAAGCTCACTGAAGTGGGTTTTATGTAGGGGTTATATCGCAGAGGTTTTATCTTGGAATCTACAAGTGATGAAAAGCTTATTTTTGCCTTTTGAACCCAAAAAATTTAAGAATTTTACTTATGCTAGAAACGTAGAAAACATTTTGTTCTCTAGCACTTGATCGATTTTAATCTAGGTGCTTTTTGTTTAAATTATTCAAAAAAGCGATATTTGCATAACAAATAATCCGTTGACTCTGCACAAATCCCTGAAAAAGCTACGATGTTCCAAAGCTCAAAATTACGCCAAATAGCACATGGCTTATCTAAAATCAACCTGTAAGGACGGTATACTGTATGATCAGCCAGTTATCCTATGTGTTAACTCCAATACTAGGAATAATTTGCGCTGCTTAACTAAAATTTAAAAACGGTTCTAAAATAAATAATCTACTAAATTTTCTAGAAAAACTTACTAGTTTCTATTTTACGCAAACTGCTTTCCGACCTAGTCCGACTAGTTGATCAGTGTATACAAAAATAAATAACTTTGATCCGGCGCGACTGCTGCCTATTTCCTGATCAAACAAGATATGCCGGGAATTAACAAATAAATAAGTTTTATTTACGAAGGAAAATAATTTTATTTTTGACATGTTCTAGAACATTTACCTTTATCTCCGATTTTCAAAAATAACTTTCCAACTATCCACAGGCCCAAAATTTGCCTTCATCTCGCAGGCCAGTTATCAGTCCGAAAACACCCAACGACAAACAGCCTTATTTCTCTTAAACATCCATTTCTGTTATTTCTCTTCCAGGGGGGGGCTAAAGAGGTTTTTGCGCGTCTTCTACAAGGACCGGGGATACGCGCGAAAAGTCCGAAGTGGGAATATGCAGCCCATTTTGGATAAACGCCGTATCAGCCGAAAAATCTAAGTTAAGCGCGTGAGAATTACTGAAAAGTTGACCACTCAGGCCTTCTAAAGAGCTCTTGCGAGTAATTGCTCTTTTTTTCCTGTACCCAGGTTTTTTTATTTGAGCTATCGCTAACTTCCTCACATCTGCCTTTTCTAAAAAATCTTTTAATTCTGTTTTATGATCAATAAAAGTTAAAGTTAAAAAAAAATCTGACCATACTTTATCATACCATTACCAGGAAAGATTTATACTTAGTATTTGTTTGGTGCTATTTCAGACTTGAAACGAAGACCTGAGGAGGTCAAAAAATAGCTTTCAAATCGTGGTGCTGGTGACAAATAAAATTAGAAAATACTATTGTTTTGAATTGTCTTCAAAAAATCAAATAGATTCGTAAAAACAATGAGAACAAATCTAACTTTTAGCGACCAAAATGGCAAAATCGCCACTTTTCTTTCTATTTGAAGCACTTGTAGATCAAGGTAGGCTCAACAAAACTGTAACGGTAGCTGATTTTTTTAAATTTTCAAAATTTCAACAAGAAAGTCTTCAAAACCAACGACTTGACAACTTTCCTAGTGAAATTGGACATCCACTTTTTTAACGATTATATAACCGAATTATGTATTTCTCAAGAAATATTTTTAACCCCTAAACGATCATGGGTACCAAACTAGAGGTTAAACCCACAAAAAATGAAATTTCGGAATGGAACATATTTTACGGCCAAAAATTTTCCGAGCGAATCGTACACAAATTTCAGTCAGAAATTTTTCACGGTAATATTCAACACCGGACCAAAAAGTGTTCGGAAAAGTAACTTAATCTTAGTTGGTCAAATTTGTGGGGCCTACCTTACTTGAGATAAAATTTATCTGATAAATAATGAAAAACGAAATGCCAGTTTTTTTAGTCCATAATAATTTTTGCTTTTTGCTAGCCAATTTTTTGACGTCCGACAACTCTTGACCAAAAAAGTTCAAGGTCAAGTTGATAAGTTGAACTTATTAAGTTCAAACTTTAGCTATGGCATAAGATGAAATCATTCTAAATAAATGATTTAGCTTCTGTTAAGTTTTAGTGAATTCATTATTTTCAAAATCTAAATAATAATTAGTTGTAATTGTGCGGACATTCATAATTTATAAGATAATTTGTGTCCAAGAAAAAAATATTAATTTTCGTTTTCACCCTAGATTTGCCCACTCAGATTTGTATGCCTTGTTCTAACGAGACCAAAGAAGATCTTTTAAATTTGATCGAGCTCAGACTAGAGATGGTAAGTCAAAAATTAACAAATGAACGAATTATTAGATGAAATAATCATAAGGTATAAATTATTATACAGAAGAGGCCTAATATCGCCGAAAGTTTTTTGCCAAAAATATTGTGAAACTTTTAAAATGACAAACGCCTGGGTGCAGACCTCGGCAAGCCAGAGGTATTTGTCTGGCTTGGCTTGACCAGACGAAGCAATTTCGTTGGCTTGGCTTGACCAGGCAAACAAATTTGTTTGCTTGGCTTGACCATCCAAAAACATTTCGTTGGCTTGACTTTTTAAGGACCAAAATTTTACAAATGATAAAAAACTCTGGGACAAGTGAAAAAATCGTTTTATTTGCCAACAAAATACATTCAAATTAGACCCTTAAATATTAAATAAAATGAAGAATTTATTTTTTAAATGAAAATCCTCTCCTCTTTCATCATATGATATAGATTTTTTCAAAAATAAATTAAACAATTAAATTATAATCCAGGAATATTAAATTTTGATCAAAAATAAAAAATTAAATTTGCAATTTTATTCAAGAATCCAAGATATAAGCTTAGAAAGAAAATTGGAAAAGATAAAACATTTCAAAAATCTTTGTTTACAAAAAAATCTAAAATGATTAACCTTTTGAAAATTGTTGGAAAAAATCTGAATTTTTTTTTTGATATAGACTATAAAATAAAGTGCATTATTTTTATTCAATTTGTTTCAATTAAATATGTTTTCAATATTTACAATTCATGTTCCAAATTTTATTTTATTTTTGCTCAATATCGCCAAAAAAACCTTCGCAATTTCAACACATTTTGGTACTTCATTTAATTTGAACCTATTCTAAGTTAGAATTTCTAACACCTTATAAAATTGAAAAAAATTTCTAATTATGACATGATTTCGAACGCCCAAGCCTTTTTTTCTTATTTTTGAACGAAAAAATTTATTTATATCGCCGAAAATTCCCAATGTCGGCGAATTATTTTGAAAAAAAAATTTCGGGGATATTCGGCCTACCCTATAATAAGGTTAATAGTAAAAAAAAAAAAAGTACTTATATTTTTGGGAATAAAAATAATTTGATCGTCTTTAGTAATTTTTTGTACAGACCTTTTGCACTTGTCCGCCACCGAGTTAATCAATTATCTTCGCATCTCCACTCCAATATGTAGAATCTACATTGTAGATATTTCTGTTAATTTTTCTCTGTGTTCTTCTCTAGTTTTATTATCATTTCTGAGAAATCATTTCTCAGATAGAAATCAATTTCTCGCAGTCTAGAAAAATTGCTACTCAGAGTCTGACCCGAGTGAGACTCTGAGTTTTCATTCAGAAGTGATCAGACCTAATAACGGATAGATAGGTTTTTTTAGCAAATCAAAAATATAATTTAAAAATAACTAAGTCACCGACGATATGCTAGAAATACAGAAACTTCCAGGAAAGTTCCTGAAGAAATCATATTTCAGTCCTAGAATCAAATTTTCAGCTTGCTTTCCCTTGCAATAGTAGTACTATTATAGTACAATAGAATAACTCTTCCACAATTTTATGAAATTTTCTGGGAGTGTGAAAACCCAACTAAATATTAAAATTGAAGCATCATGATTTGACATTTCATGATTTATTCGAAAATAAATTATAGCTTAAAAATTTCACAATTTACCCGCTATTCAAAACCAGGATGCTTTATTCAGATTCTCTACAACTTAATTTATTTTCTATAATTTACAGGGGGGCGATATCGCTGGCCAAATATCGGCGAATTTTTCTGGATTCATATCTGAAATTACTTTATCAGCGTCATGAATGACGTCATTTTCGGGATTGAATTCCCCAAATCTGGTTTTATTAACTGTTAATTGAGTGCCTTTGGTGCAGTATTTAATTCTACGCATTTTGGTGATAGATTAGAATGAATGGCTATTGCGAAACTGCTTATAAAATTCAAAAATTGTTCGTCAAAGGACGTCAATATCGCCGATTTTTTCTTGCAAAAATGGTTCAGTTCCTGACCCACCCCCGGTCCCGACCTAAGTCGAAATTTCCAATTCCAATCCCGCCCGATCCCGACTCGGGATCCCAATCTCGTTTTAAAACACTGTCCCCCACAAAGTGCGATTAAGGGAGTAGCTGTCGCAAATAGATTTCGCTTTTAAATTGAGACTTTACTAAATCGGCTTAAAAAATGACAATGAGCTTGGTCTATGATTTTTTTGATCACAAGTTCAACCGCTAGAGGGCCTCAAATACCAAATCTTAATAACCTATCTCTTCCTTAAATACAAATAGGATCAACCCGATTTTTCGGCTATGGCTGCAGTACAAAAATATCAAAATTTAATTCAGTACAGAAGATAACCTTCGAAATAAAATTTGTAACGCTTATATCACACGGGATGTATATGTAGGAATGTCAAATTAGTGCTTTATTTATGCTCTTCAATAAATTGTAATTGAGGATTCCAAATATAAAATGTTCATTCTGCTCTTTAAACTATATTTTATTTGGTTTATCGCAGGCAATTTCCTTTTAATGCTGGCTATTGGACCGGAAATGACCCTTAAAAAATTCTCTTTCATTTTTTTATAAAACTAGAGGTCTCAAACTCTCTGCTAGCGAGGTTTGGCGGAATTCGGTGATAAAAATACTTTTTGGCTTTTGATTTCAAATTTGATATATCCATTTATCACTTTTTGGCAAATTTTATAAATATCTATATGAATAAGTCAATGACTTAAAATCATACAGTGTAAAAGTGTATATTGAAATGCATGTTATCTTGAGAAATTTATTGGCAATAACATCTAATTTGGATTTATCATCAAATTGGTAGCCATTGTGTAGAGTTTACGGCATTTAAGCTATGAATCTACGAGTTTTCTCAAAGATTGACTTTTGAACCAATCAGAAGGCCGGATTATTAAATTCTTTAAAATTAATTAAAAAAACTTCAAATTTTGAAATCATTCTCAAAATTAAATGTTTATATTTTTGTACTGCAGCCATAGCCGAAAAATTGGGTTGATCCTATTTGTATTTAAGGGCGAGATAGGTTTTTTAGTTTTGGTTTTTGAGGCCCTTTAGCGGTTGAACTTGTGATCCAAAAAATTTAAGACCAAGCTCATTGTCATTTTGTTGGCCAATTCAGTATGATCTCAAATTAAAAGCGAAATCTATTGCGACAACCACCTCCTTAACTCCTTATGAGTAGCGTCATACCCGGGAGAAAAATCGTGTTTTAATACAATAAATTCACCAAGGAATAAAGTAACCCTACTTATGTGACCCTACTTATGAGTCATAGCTTATGACTCATAGGCTATGACGTATTTAAGGGGATTGTGGGTGTAAAGGATGCATGAGTGGAAGAAAACAGTTAATATATATTTCTAGATCCTTCTCCCAATAATTTATTCTTAAAAATAAAAAACGAGATTATCTGATTGGTTTCTTTTCTAGAAATTACTTGCAGTTGATAAGAAAAGGTTAAAGTCTCTAGTAATTTTTTTCTATTTATTTTTATCTGCCCGTTATCGACCCTTCCAGTTCAGCTGGAGGAGAGGGCTGTTTCCCCAGCAATTCCAACATACTACACCCACAACCCCCTTAAGTCAAAAATATAAGATCGGTTTAAAGAGAATAATAACAGAAACCTTCTGTCAGCAGGAGTTTGGATTCGACTCCCAATTCCATCTGTGTTTTTCATCCCCGATCCATCATAAGTTACTAAATTTTGAATTTTTGTAGGGAAAGTTAAGACAAATAAAAACTTGTGTGACACCAAGATGATTCATTTAACTTGCAAAGTTATAAAAATGACAGATTGCTTTGAATTGACGTCATCAAAATAATCCCTCTTTCGCAATGCACACAAAATAGGCTAACTTGAGCAATAAAATTTTCTTATAATTAATACGACGCACAAAATCCCATACCTATGCTCAAAATTAAGAGGGTTTTGGGTGTGGAAGTTATTCACAACTACTCAAATTTGGCAATTTTCCGTCCATTTCGCGCATAAGTATACTTATAAGTAAGATGATTTTAAATAAGTAATTTCAAAGTCAAAAAAACATTTTTGGTCATTTTAAGACCAAGAAGTATTTTCAGATTTGAGATTTTTTCAAAGGCGCGAAAATGATTTTTTAGTCCGCGGGTTCTCAGGGGAGTTTAAATAAAAGAGAAGGGTTTTTTGAGAATTCGAATTTTTGCAACATTATCGGATGTACCGGTTGGTCAAAATTTACCGGTAAAGTTAAAATTCAGGTACTGAAAGTGAACTTTTATGATTTTTATGTACCAAAAGATGCGAAATCATCGGTTTTATAAGGACGATACCGGAAACTGTACATTACCGGTAAATTTTGACCATCCGGTACATCCGACAACGTAACAAATAATTCCTTTTCTTGAGAAACCCCTTAGCTTCAAGTCAGCTTATTTGATTTGTATTACCGTAATTTTAACTCCCATGAGAAACAGACTCAGAGGTCATTTTTTGGCAGCTTTAAATTGATTTTGGAAAAAAACTCAAAACCGAAAAAAATACTACGTCTTAAATGACCACAAAAATCTCTACAAGAGGAGAAATAAAATCGGTACCCATTTTAACTTTCAAAATTCTTCAGAATAATTTATTCAAGAACATCAAATTTCCCGCCAAAATCCGAAAAGAGATCATTCAAATTCATTAGACTCTAGACATAAAAATAATATAGTCAACATTTCAATTTGTATTTTAGGGTGCAGATTCAAATGAAGAGCCTCAAAGTTCCGTAACAAATATGCAGATAAGTTTTTATTTTGGTTAATTTAATTTTGACATCTTAAAGTAACTAGGATACAAAATAACAAAAAAAGGCAAATTAAATAAATTTTACAAATTTAAATGTTACAAGAAAATGAACTTTGTTGAACTTAATTTTTGGCTGAATTTATCAAATCCGTCAAAAAGTTTTTTTATAACTCGAACTATGCACTCAAAGAATAGATGCACTCAGATAGAAGATTAAGACAAGAGTGGTTTTTTGGAACGTCACCAAAAATACCTATTCGAACGATCAGACTTTGAAGTTCAGAGACTTGAACACACGATGATATAAAAGTTTATTCAGTTACGTCTTTTTAGTGTTAATTGCTGAGGACTATGTTTTAAAAGCTTCTGTATTTATGTTTTATCTTTATAGAAATTTTGCGGAAGAAATTTAATATCTATTTTTTGATTCTGTTCGGTGAAGTACATAATTTGACGTACTGGTGCTCAAAAAACTGGTGCTCATATCGCCGAAACCGTCAAATACCACCAAAAATTTAAATACCCGACAGGGTAACTCAGTGTATGAAATATTTTTTTATTTTCATATTTTCTCAGTCCTACTCCATTCAACTGTGCTACATTTGGGTGTGGTACGTTTTTTCTCGTGTGTGGCTCAATCGGTATTTTCTATTATCTCGACGGAATTGGAAAAGGTATAACTTATACTCACCTACTACATCAATCATACACAGGTAAACCAAGTTCTCAAACGAATCTTCAGACGTAGATTATTTGAAATTAATTTTTTTTAGTTGGATAACAATTTTTTTTGAATTTTGTGTTTAACATCAAATTAAACATAAAATAACGATAAAAAAAATCATAAATTTTCACAAGAACAACCGTTTTGAACAAACTTTAAGCAAGAAATTTACCCTTGAGCTTCAATTCATCCATTTACTTTTTCATTGTGACAAAAAAATCGGGAATGAATTATAAACAAATTTAGAAAAGTGTCAGTAAATTTCAATAAGTTTATGTGGCAATATTTTTTTCACGCCAAAGTGCCTCAATACTCAATAGGGTCTTCAAACCGTTAACATTTTGGCTTAATTATCTCATCTCATTGAGTTTTATATAGCCAAAAAGAACTACATATATGGATAACCGACCCTCAGAGAACATATCCAGGATATTTAAATGGTACAACCAACGCAGGATATTAGCATCCAATCAAAAACTTGGATTGCAGAATAGGCCTATTTCATTGGTCAGATTTGGAAGAGATCAACCAATCGAATGATAATATTCCGTATTTTTCAAACTTACTGGATCTGTGCTCTGACGGTCGGTAATCCATATTAATAAGAATCTTACGAAATGATTGGTCCTCATCTGACTTTTATCCCTTTATTTTTCAAAGAACAAATTGTGATTAATAATTAGTTTTTGAGAAAAAAGTCGGAAAATGGTCCGATGTAAAGCAATTTTTTTAATTTATTAACTTCCTCACACCCAGAACGAAAACTTCGCCTAACACCAAAAAGCCTATCTTAAGGCAATACTTTGAGCGCTTATCACCGAGAAAACTGGAAGAGATATCAATTAACTTATTTTTCACTGATTGAGATCAAGGATATATTTAAGTAAAATTTAACTCGTAGACTCGATCTCCGGCAATAGTGACCATTCACATTAAATCGCATTTTACGACGCTTAACATTAATGACAAGATCAGTTATAAGTTATCGATTAAGTTGAAGACAAAATGACGTTTGTGCGTTTTTTTTGGAAATTTTTACTGTATTACAGTACTTATTTTTTGCAAAAATTTTTGAATCACCAAATAAACATTTCATTGTAATCAGAAAAAAAACTAAGACTTTTTTCCATCTACAGCAAAGCCCAAAAATGATCACGTGAGCGTATATTCAAGAAATAAGGTCGTGTCAAAATAGTACTGTTTTTTTTCAAAAAATGCTTAAATTACGTTTTTTTTGAAATAAGTGAAGGTGTTCTTAGGAAGTTTTTTAAAAACTTTTTCCAATTACACTAAAGTTCAAAAACGATCACGTGACCTTTAAGATTAAGGAAAATAAGTTTTGGCTCCAAGTACACAAATAGTACTCAAATTACGCCGAAAAAATTTGTGGGATAATAAACACCTAATTAAAGAGTTTTGAACATAATGAATTTTCCAAAAAGGTCACGTGATCTTATTTTTCAAGAAATAAGGATTTATTATGACATATTTTAACCTTATTTCTGGATTATTTCGTCACGTTTTTATTCAGACTTTCATATAATGAGAAAAAGTCTTAAAAACGTTTGAAGTTGACCCTGGAATTTTTCGACGTAAATTTGAGTACTTTTTTCAAATTACTGTATATTGGTACCATAAATTTTTTTTCAAAAGTACTCAAATCATGCGGAAACCCCTTAAAAGACTCGTAACGAATTTTAAGACTTAAGTGCATTACAGTATTGGCCTCCGTTTAAATAGAGCATTTCTAGAAAGTCAAAACTTTGGAAAAAATGATTACATGAGACGCCTACGCAATGAAAGATATAGTATTTCACAACAAAATAATTTCACGAACAAATTAAGAGACATTTTACTGAGAATTTTGTAAAAAACATATAATTATGTTAGACAGAGCGATAGAAAATCAAATTTGAGTTTTTATATGGTAGTTGTCAATATAAATTGAGGTTTAATTTCATCTCATTATTGGCCACTTTTATAGTCGAAGTGACAGTTAAATTTTCGCCAACTTTTTTTTTCTTATACTCATTGATGCCCTTTTAATTCGTTAATAGTTTTGTTTTTTAATTGATAGCAATTGGCTGAATATTATTTAAGCTATGGGAAAAATGAATGTTGATAATGAAACTTTGCTTATATGGCTCAATTTATAAGAATGGTCACAAGTTGCCGGAAATCGAGTCTGGGTACAGATTCATGTCTAAAGTCTACAAGTTAAGTAAATAACACATAACATTTTCGAATTTCGAAGTCTGTAAACTCGATTACTGCCAGATAAAAGAGAAGTTCACTCACCTTGTATTTCTTCGAAAACCATACGTTTTTTACAATGACATATAAGTTACAAATTTACAAGTGAAACTTAAGCTATTTATAGCTTGTCTCAAATTGAAAATATGATATCTCGATCGCTTACAAAACAATTATTTATATCGCCGCCCTTACACCCTGTATATGCAGCAAAATGTGAAAAATATTGCTAATCATCTGATAACTCAAAATCAGTACCACCTTTTGTTCTTTACTTGATCGATTTGTCTTTGTCGGCTTTATTTGGTTTAATTGCCGTTCAATTTTTTCGAAAAATAATTTTTTGAAAATTTTTTTTCTTCATTATTTTGAGTTTCATAAAAATCACTTGTGAAAAAGTTAATCTTCGTAAAGAGACTGCAGAAGAAAAAAACTTATACCAAAGAAATCCTAAAATATTTTTCTAAAATTGACTTCCTCAGAATTTCGGTTTTATGTATCGTTTTCACACAATTAATGTTTTAAGAAATTTTGGCGAAAATCCTAAAAAAAAGTAGGAAAAAATATCTTTCGAACGTCTAATCGTATAAAATTTTCAACAATATTTTTGAAAATAAAATTGCAAACTCTATGTCGCATTTGCATTATAGGTCTGTGATGATGTTATTTCTGCACCGTTTTGGCCCCCGAATTTTTTTGCCTTCAGATAGTCAAAGGGTGTGAGGGGGTTAATGAATTCGTGTGATCATTTAACCCTTGGAAGAACAGCTAAAAAAGTTCCATGGAGGCACGAGAGCTTTTCAGAAGGCTCTACTTTGAGCACTGTGAACATAAAACTGTTATAAGATTAACCTACAATCATTGCTTTATAATCAAGTTGAAGAACTAAATTTTGAAACAAAAAATTTAATTTCTAGAAATTTAATGTTCAATTTAAAAAATAATGTTTGAAAAATAGGGTTAATATTTTTATCTCAATAACCGCGCAGTGGTTTGTTTTACTCAATACTTCTGTCTGATTGAGTATAGCCTGTAGGGAAACCCTATACTGTATAGGATATACTGTGAATCTGTTTGGAAATATTAAATAAATCCATTGTGAACCGAGAAGATAAATATTTTTCAAAAAGATCAAAATAATCTTGAAAAAATCACGGAATTTATAAAAAATTTGGTAGTTTTCCCGATTAAGGGGGTAGGTGTCGGTTTTTTTTAGCCCTTTATAGAATTAATTTATGATAAACTAATATCGGTTATGCTTAAAGTTGACCCAAGGAAATCTCATGGGCAATTTTTTTTCAAAACAATCTAGAAACAAAATCTAGAATTTTCAAAATTCGAATATTTTAGCTTTAACCCGCATAAACCAGTATGCTACCATGGTATGAACATTTTATTGGTGAATATGACCCGCCAAAACATGCATGACATTAAATTATCAAAAATGTCTTAATCGAATTCTAGAAATTCGAATTCAGCAACCTGCCCTAGAATTGTTCTAAGGCGTGATTGAAAGGTACCAAAAAGCGACACCTACCCCCTTAATGTAATTATTTGATGATTATCATTATATTTGAGTAAATATGGTTTCATAGAACTATTCAGGTATTATTTTCATAACTTAAATATTTTTGATCTGAATCACCGATTTTAAAATGCATTTGAAAGAAAGGTGCCTGCGAACATTTTCCCAGGTTTTTTGAATGATTCAAAGTGGCTTGAGCGTTTCAAAAGGCTCTGTGCCTCCAAAGGTTAATGTTATCCGACATCAGCTATCTAAGAACTTCATCAGATGAGTCGTTCCCTATTCTGGTTGCATTTTAATTCTGGCTATCGGCGTTTTTGCTAATTAAGAACCTACAATTATAATTATTTCAGTAATGTTTATTGGACTTAGTTTGGGCTTGATAGGGCTGGTCCAGCGGATAAATAATAGTTGCAAGCAATCAAAACTGAAATCAAACGAAGAAGTACATTAGAAACTTTTGACTTGATGCTAAAATTCCAGAATTTTTGGTAATTAAATGACGACAATAAAACAAAAAAAATCATCAAATTAATTTCATGTTATCTTGATTTCTCTGTTCCAGTTCCTATTGGATTTGATAAAAAATTCAAGAAATCATAATATATCGAAGATTATACTTGTGCAAGGCAGAGAATGCCACAGTCATAACTGTTACCTCAAACCAAGCAAATCACACCGATCAAATGATACTATTATTTCTGATGCCACACTAATCACGGGGCATTCTTCAGCAACGCGCCAATTAATCTTCGATATAAGTTATTTTTGAATCTCAAGAGTACGCAAATTTAGAACTCTTCTAACAAAGATAAAGTTCACTGATTTGAACTGCAATTCAAACTCAAAAGCTAGTTTAAAACAAGCCAAAAGTTTGCATAATAATAACTTATTTAGTGTTAATGTCAAATTTCAACCTCAACCTCAAAATATGAATTTTTCAAGGTCACGTCTAAAAATTTCAGAAAAAATGTGCATTTTCCGAAAGCAGGTCATAAGAAAGCCACATAAACACTGATAAAAAAAATAAGTTACGTCAAGATGACATTTGAAGTATTAGTGGTTAAATAAAAGCAAACAATATTTTAACACTAAAGTTAAAAAAATGACTACAAAAGCAGCAGATAAAACGCGAAAATTTCAAAAATACCCTATAAACTCAGCATGCTATACCTTCGTGACACGATATAATTCTCTAAGAACTGTTCTTAATACTAATAAAATAACAATATCCCTTCACTACACTTTTGTTAGTATCTCGGCCCTACTACTTAAAAACACACTACGTTTGATAATCAGGGCCGAGATATTGACAAAGGTGTGATAGAGAGATATAAAAGCTGATAGTTCTGAATCAGTCTTCATAATAGCGTAACTCAGAGAACCCAGACTCATGATTGATTTGTTTTTCACGTTTTATATGCGTCAATCAAATTTTGAAATAACAAAACATATTCACGGATAAAAAGCATGAATCTTTAAATACCCGATTTGAGCTCGGAGACAAATAAAACGGATCGTAGAAGGACTTACAGACTTATTTTAAACTCTGGAAAGCCATCGCTTAATATTTAACTGGTCGGAGATTATCGTTATCATTTCATACAAAAAAAAATGCTAAAAACAATTTTCTGGGAAAAATGAAGCCAAAAATTTGTAAAACTATTAAAATTAGTCTGAAACATGTTTTGTATATCCCTTTATCACTTTTTGGTTAGAATGCGTAGCCACAACGTTAAAATCACACGTTAAAAAGAGTAGTGGCTACGTATTCTAACCAAAAAGTGATAAAGGGATATAAATTAATTAAAATCGCTATTGGATCTGTCCTCAAAGTCTCCACATATCTAGCTGTAATATATTGAGGACCTACTGTATTGAAGTCGTGCGGCTTCATCATTTAATGACATAATGTGACAGGAAGTATGTTGCATAAATGAAACGCTTCAATATTTCTTGAATTGTGAAAAATATTTAAAGTAAATCTGAAATTTTTTCTAATTTCCCGTTTGTTTTATGCCATAAAAGTGGCTTTTATTTTTTGAAAAGACCGGTTATGACAAAAATAATCAAAAAAGAGATTCCAGCAAGGAACTTCCAGCCTGGAACTTCCAGGTTCAAATTGCCGATAAAGTTTGCGATTAATTTTTGAAAAACGAAAGTAAAATGTTTTTTTATGAGTCGTTAATGTTATTCTACTTGATTTTCGCAAAAAATCTTCAGACACCTGGTAATTAGATATCGGAAAGTGAATGTTATTTCTGAGGTAATCCCTGGTCGGCGCCACCACGGAAATGAAGTGCTCAACATTTTAATTGTCTTTATATCCCTTAATTGCACTCTCCTAAAGATTAGGGCCCTCAAAAACACGGGAGGGGTGAGAAAACAACGCGGTTTTGAAAAAAGACTAAGCCGATTGGGTTCTTAGATACCTCAAACTGTGCACAAATATCTTGTGAATAATACTAAATGAAAATTGGTCTGAATCAGACCAGTATGGCACGTTTTTTCTTCAATTTGCATAACTTGCTATCCGCCATTGAGAACGATCAATTTTGGCAAAAACTTACGTCTTTTCCAGATAAAACCAATCAAACGGTGGAAGTCAAATTTATGCGAATTGGAAAAAAGAAACCAAAAACGTGACATACTATATATAGATACTACACATAGAAATGTAAGTGTATCCTTTATATCAATGACTTGACATCAATTATATCGCTAACACTTCATTTTCCCCATAATATGAGTTTAAAGTCGATTCATAAAAGTTGGTCTGGTGCCTCAGGAGATATCAATACTCTAATGAGTCGGGGCCCCGACTTGCGGGGGTTAAAGATTTAAAATTTTAGAATTTGTTGTTCGACTTAATTTTGACTAATGAACAAATCAAATATGATAATTCCGGATCATTTTAAGACAATCCTAAACTTCATGTTGTCGTAACAAAAAAAAGTCCTGGGCTATTTTTGAGATTTTGAAAGTGAGAATAAAGTGATTATTATGCGGGTGAAATCGAAAAATTAAGAAACCTTGAAAATTTGAAAAATATGAGTTCAATATTTCTTTATTTCACGCCAGGATGAGATGCGTTGCAACTGTAGTTTTTACATTAGTTTAATCGAAAATTTTATTAAATTATGACTTTTATAATTTTTGACATCTACAATGAACCTTCAAATATTTTTTTCATTAACACAAAAACTCTGGAACTCTAGATTTCGTATCGTTAACTTTTCTTAACTCACAAAAGTATTATTATTTTGAATAATAGAATTATAATAATTTTTCATATTATATTTCTTTTAGATATTTTGTGAAAGACTTTTATATGAAAAATATAAGTTTTTCGTTCATTATTTACTGGTGATCGATCAATAAAAATTTGAAAATCAAATTTCCAATCATAAAATTTACGTCATGATTTCCATAAGTTTTGTTTCAATTGTTTGCAATTTATTAACTTCACAAGAAGCCCTGCGAAATGAACTCGCATAATGTCCAAATTTGTCGCGCTTTTTCTGAAATATTTATTTAAAAAAACCCGTTTCATGTGGTGAAAGCATTCATATTTAAACATGAAAAACTGCTTTCGTCACCTTTGAGCAAAATGTCTACATTCGAATTTTTTAGAACATTGACCCATAGTGAGTTTCCGACTTAGCGATTAAGCGGTGAAAGGGCGGTTGAAAGCAGTGAATTTGAAAAAAAACTTAGTTAAGTAGTTTTATTGGGGCAATGGTTTCGTTTTGACAAAGTTCAATGCCACAGGCATAAAGCAACTGCACGTTAATTCAAAAATATCAAATAAACTGATTTCTTATCGTCTTTAAATATATAAATTAATATCATTATTATATGATATCATATATTACAGGGGGAACAATATCGCCGAAAGTTATTTGGCAACAAATTTCGGCGATATTGGCACATATGGCGATGTGGTAACAGAAATAAATATTTTTGTTCAAAAATGAAAAAAAACGCTTAGGCGTTCAAAATGACGTCATATGTCGACGTCATTGTAAATCACTCAAATGCGAAGAATTAAAAACTGCGCCAATGGCAATCAAATAAAAGTTGAAAGGACAAGATTTAGGGAAATCAATCCAGAAAATAACGTCATTCATGAAGCTCAAAAAGTAATTTGAGAAATAAATCTCGGAAAAAATCGGCGATTTTGGCAAATTCGGCGATATTGAAACATTTGGCGATGTTGGCAGTGAAAGTTTTTTATCTAAATTCGGTTTTCCAGCCTCAAGTTTCGTTATATCCCTTTATCGCTTTTTGGTTAGAATGCGTAGCCACTACTCCGTTTAACGTGTGATTTTAACGTTGTGGCTACGCATTCTAACGAAAAAGTGAGTAAGGGATGTATCCCTTTATTACACTTTGGTTAGAATGCGTAGCCACAACGTTAAAATCACACGTTAAAATGAGTAGTGGCTACGCATTTTAACCAAAGTGTAATAAAATAATATCAATCATCCATCTTAAAAACAGTGACAAAACAAACGTTGCAGAAAACCCAAAAATTTTTTGAATTTTGAAAATCAGAAAATCTGTTGCTTTTTAAAGCTCAAACGATCAAAAATTCGACTGTTGTTTATAAAATCGTCTTCAGAAAACTCATACTAAAAAATTGTTTTCTGCTAAGAACTGAGATCTTTAAGAATTGAAAACGTTGAAACTTTAATAACGGAAAACGTTGGATTGTATTCAAAAAATTAATTAAGGCCATTTCAACTGAGGCTCTAATTTTTGTTTCGCAAAAGTGCTCGTTTTGAAATATCACCAGTGGTGATTCACCACACTGAATATATGGCTGTTTAGCCGAAACGTCAAAATAAACGCGAACTATGTTGGAAATAAAAATATAATTTTTATCTCTCAAAAACCAAAAGATACAAAAACTAAATGTTCAAAGTGCGCTGCTCCGAGTAAGCAAATAACCATTGACATTATCAGAAAGCAATGTTTTTGGGTGATGTCTGAACAACCTTCAAAAAATGTTGAAATAGTTTTATTTGAACAAGTTAAATAAAAACATTTTTCCGTTGCTTAAACTTCGTATACTGATGTTACTCAACGTGTACTTATTCCCGAACTATTACAATTTATTAAAGTTGGAATTTACGCCAGGGAATCACTACCAGTGAGGGAGCAAGCAATGTAGCGAATGTTTCTTAGACAGATTAATACTAAAGAAACAAGTAAACTGATTCTTTTTCGGAATGATGATATCAGGACCAGGGGTCGGCACAATTGGATCAGATCGGAAAAATCGATCCGATCCAATTTTTCTGAGAAGGCTACCGATCCGATCCAATTTTTCTGAGTGGGCTACCGATCCGATTCAATTTTTTCAAAAACCGATCAGATCGGTTGAAAATACATTGTTTCAAGCTATTAAGTTGTGATTTTCTAAATAAAAATTGACTTGATTCTTGAAAATAAAATAAGTTTAGGTGATTTCAAAAAAATATTTAAAAATGCCATCAAAATACGTAGCAACAAAATGAAGAGTCTATAAAAACAATCGTTATTTCATTGAAAATCAATTCAAAAAAATATTTGATTTCAAAATATGAAATTTTATAGAAAACTTTTTAAACGTTTCCGTGTTTATTTATTTTCAAGAATTTTAATTATTAATAAATTTAGCAGAGAAATAATTTTTCAAAAAATTAAGAGTAAATTATTTAAAATATTTTAATTAAATTTCTTCATTTTTTTAAAATTCAAATTCTTAATTAAATCACCAATTTTTAAATCAAATTTCAAAATTGCGATCTTGAAACTACAAAATCAGTGTCTTTGAAATAGCTTGATGATGCAAAACGCAAAACGTTGCAGTAAATAAATTATGAAAATTTCCAAATTTAAAATACTTTATGTATTATTAATATTTAAAATGTCAAATTTTCAATGAAATTTCAAATTTTCTGATAAAATTTTCAATTTTAATAAAATTTTCATTAATTCAACCAATTTTCAATAAATAAATAAAATTTTAAATTTTTTTAATAAAATTTTGAATTTTAATAAAATTTTCATTAATTAAACCATATTTTCAATAAATAAATAAAATTTCGAATTATTTTAAAGTAATTTCAATTTTTCAAATTATTTTTTTATGTAATTTTTTTTGAAATTACTATCATATTAGAAAAAATTTTAAGAAACTTGACAGTTTCATTTAATTGATATTAAGAATTGGTTTTTCACTTTTTTGAAATATCCAAACTTAAAAATTGAGTTCTCAAAAAAACTTGACAAAATGATGATATTTATGATTTAAACTATGTAGTTTTGAACATATATTTTTAAAAGAAGTGTTTATTTGTTTTTTTATTTCAATATATATAACTTTCTCCCGAGTTCTCATACAAGTATTAATTTAACATTAAAATTTTCGATTTTTCGATAAAATATCTAATGTTCTAATTTTCATTTTTTTCTAAATTGTAAAGTATATTCACAAAATAAATTTCTTGAACATCAATGAAGAAAATAGATCAAAAAAAACGAAAAAATTGGATTTAATTGGATTGTGAAAGTAGTGAGGAGAGTTATTAAATCTTGGAGACAAAACAGAAATTTTGAATCATTATTTAAAATTCAAAATAACTTTTTCCAAAAAAATTAAATACAAATTGAATTGAATTTATGTTATAAAATTGTATATATCATATCATTTCAAGAATAAAAATCAAATCTTTTTGAAAAAATAAATGATTTTTATTCTCAAAACAGAAAAAGGAGACTAAAAAAGGAGAGTTTTATTCTTCAGGTTTCTCTTATAATTTTCTTTAAATTTTTATTCGCCCTGGAGTTAAATTTTTCTATAAACGAGGACTTCAACCTATTTCTTCAAAACTGTAGTTTCGTTGCAAAACTTACAACGTATGATCCAGAGTGTGACCAAGAGCGAAGAAACAAAACGAGGAAATATTTGAAAATAAATAAAAGGTGGTGTTTGCATTATTTTTAGCCGGTAAATTCAGAAAAATAAGTTTAAAAATTTTTGAACAAGAAATGACGAAAATTTTCGAAATATTTTCCAAATATTTTTGACCAAAAATCACATGACCATATCATATGATTTTCAAAGAGCATATTAGAAATATGTGGTCATTTACGCGAAAAGCCGAAGGTAACATTCTAAAGAGTGTTTTTTGTTGATTTGAAACAAATGATGATAAAAATTTAAGAAGAAATAAGGCAATTTTTATAATGTTCGGAACTTTTTTCAAAAATTTTATAAAATTTGACGAATTCGAAAACTTAAATTCGAATTCAAAATTTTCTAAAAACGCAATGATATGAAAATTTAGCGATGTTTGAATTTTTTGTTCTGATTCAAACTTAATTATTGTCTTCTAACGTGACATAATCCATAGCATGACGAACAAATATAAATTATTAACAGTTTGAAGATGCAGGTTGAAGATGCAGGAAACCCAATCTTCCTATTTTATCTCAAAAATCACTATTTTTTCAGCACGATAATTTTTTAAACTTTAAGTTTGTTTTCGAGAAACAAACAAATCATCAGGGCTAAAGATAAGAGTTTGTATTTATTTTCTGTTTAAAAAATGCCTTGCACCTTCTAAAAGGCACTTTTGTGAATTATACCAGCGTAAGGCAAAATTGATCGGCCGATTAATAAAATTATGTAATAACTTGTATTGGGTCATTTAATAACAATTTTTAAATAATTATGACACAATTTTTTCATTTAAATTTTATAGCTTTATTTGAAATATCTTCATTTACAGATTTACAAGTTTTTTTTACATCATATGAGACTCTTTATTGAATCTTCCCTCATTGTCTTCACATATTGAAAAGCTCATCATTAAAACAGCGCGCTAAAATATATTAAGATTCCTTTACCTGAAAAAAATTATTTTCCTGGAGCAAAAGCATTAATACCTAACGAAACATAACTACTTGGATCGCCCTTGACGGAAACGACAACATCTCCACCTAAATCGGAACACTGTCCCAAAGGGAGTTTTCTAAATTTAAAAATGTCTTCAACAGAAGAGCCTAATTGGCAACATTCAGCAAATTTATCGTCATAAGGAACTCTGTTAGGGTAAATTCCACAACATTCAGATTTTGAGTGATCTGGAAAAGATTTATCACAAGTATTTCTCGAGTCAAATTTGCCTTGTTTGCCATTATCATTTCGAATTCCGGTTATTGTTCGCATATCTTCCTCCATGCAATATGGGCCATGTTTCTCATCGTCGGCGGCTCCTGCAGAACAGGCATCAGTAACCATTGCAATGCTCTCGGCAAATCTCTTATCACATTCGCAAATATTTTCAGCGTCAGATTTTCCGTTTACAGAACAGTCAATAGTTCTTTGACCGTTTTCGTCCACGTTTAGGTCTACGTTGTATGACACATCGGTGTAATTTTTGGCATAGTCGATGTTGACACACTTTTTGGATGGGTTAAAAAGAGCTTAGAAATTTAGCGGTAAAGGAGGCGGTGGAAAGCAGTGAATTTAAAGCGAAACTAACTAAACGGCTTAACTGTAATCAGACGGGAAGTTATTACTGTAGATATCGTTTTAGGACCGTTCAAAGTTTTAACTTCAAAGTCCGAAGCATATAATGAAATTAATTAAGTACAAAAATGCGTAATTAATTGAATTTATGACAAAATCTATTTTCGATAAAACAAGCAAAAATTAAGTGAGAAACACTTAAATTTCTTTTGATTAAATTTAATGTGAAAATCAGAAATTAAGGTAGGCCCGACAACACGTTTTTTGCTTACGGTTGATGTTTTTTTATATGTTCTAGGAAATCATGAACAAAAATCATCTATGCCGCATAGACTATGCAAAAGTTTTTTTAAATTTCATCAGAAAAGTGTCCAAAAACAGATTTTGGATTTGCCTATCATTTGGCTTGAAATTTTCAAAATAAATTCAATAATAATTTCAAGCCAAATTTTAGTCAATTTCGAAAACAAGTTTGCGTTTTTGAACATTTTCCTGCTGAAATTTTAAAAATTTGTCCGCCTAAATAATTTGTATTTATGATTTTCTAAAAACTATCAAAAATTCAGCAACCGTAGGCAAAAATTTTATTTATGAAATAATATAATTTCAAAAACTAAACCTAAATTTTATCAGAGGAAATCTACAAAATGTAACCTATTCCTTGTAACATCTGTAAAGCTCTTTGCAGTGATAATCTGACATATCCTTCGTTTTACCTCCACCAATGACACCAGCTTCAACTCCATCAATCCAGCAATAGCAACCGTAATTGGTATAGATATTTTCTAGCCGTTCGATTTCATTTTCAAATTCAGAATTTGAAGCCGGACTTTCTAAGTCGTTTCCAAAACCGTTAGCATATGACATCATAACAGCTTAAAATTTCTATTTTACACATGAAAAAATTGTATTCGATTTAAAAACCCAAAAATGTGATACGTATTAAAGTCCATATCCCTTTAACAACCTTTTGTCAATCTACGATGTGCGAGTTGAAAAGCGGCCTCATGATTGGCTAGGAGGGGTCTTAGGAGTGTCAGGATTGGCTTTCTCAGCCTGCACATCATAGATTAACAAAAGGTTGTTAAAGGGGTATATGCACGACAATGACAAAGGCTATACTTTTTATCTTAATGATAATTCTTGAGGTTTTCGAAAAATTATTACCATTATGATACAATTTTTGTATAACAATAGTCATCGTCAAAATGTACCGGGTTATAATGGCTTTTGTATGAAAAATCGCATTCATAAATGATTCAATCCAAATAAGCCTTTCACTTGAATTAAATACTACGTCATTTAATACGGACTAAATAGATAAAAATTTTCTTAATTCTCAAGCAGCAAAAACTTTTATCACAGTTGCACTTTCGTGGTTATTGTTTTCTGCATTATGATAGAAAAAACTAAAACTAAATTGAATGTTTCTGTTATTGCCATTTTAAACATACTAATTATAAATTAAGAATGAAACAAATTTAAAACTTATAAAGTTCTTCGCAAAAATGCAAGACTTATTTTTAATGGCCATATGAAAACGCGCTGATGAATATTGCAAGACAAATAATTGGTAGTTTGGATTATACACTACTACACTTACTACTTACTAAATTTATTTTGATTTTTCCAGAGTGAAAATTTTTATTACTCTTGCATTTTTGTGAGTTTTAAATGCATTATTATGATTGTATTTATTATTATACTTCCACTGTTTTCAATTATTACCTAAAGTTCTAAATCCCTTGACAAAATCGACTTCATCTCGTCGGTGTCTTGGGACCATAGCGTCTAACCAGTCACCGGAAACAAATCGATTAACGTTTCCATGAAAAGGAACATTTGCAGTGGAACGGGCAAGAGCAGCAGGAGCCAAAACCAATATCGTTTTCATTATGGTATTCTAGAAATAAATGTTTTTGAACATTTCAAATTTTCTCAAAAGATGGTATTTATCCAACTAGAAAAGACTGGAATTTTTAATTTTAATGATCCGATCTAAACAAGTTAAGATTTTCAAAATTTTTCTGTCTGATCTGATGTTTTGTTAACGGAATCAGTCGTTTTTCCGATCACATCTTTTTCGATCGAGACAAACTCAAGTGGAACTGATCATACCACATTGCAATTTCCATATATTTGGGCAAACTTAATTTTATTTGCCGGACCCTTTAAACTGATTAAAAACATATTTATTCACGAAAAATATATTAAAATACGAACTTGAGTAGATAAACCCTGAAAGTTAGCAGGATCCAGATCATTTTAGGTTTTCGTATATTCATAGGAAAATGTCACTGACGATTTAAACAGAATGTTTCGAAATCATGGTCAAATGATATTTTTGTAATACTGACTATTGGTCGAGAAAATTTGTTCGACTTTATTATTAAAATGGTTATCTTTTGCTATGAAAAGTGCGTTGCTAAAAAGTGACAGTAGACGTTATATTATAGTGTTTAATCGCGAAAAACTCATATTTTTATTAAATTTTTGTCGAAAAAAATGTTAACTTCTCGAATTTGATTATAAACTTATAAAGATTTCAGCAACCGTAGTCAGTGGTCAAAAATAAAGATAAGATACGTTAGAAATTAGATCGGATAGGTTCAGGTTAGATCAGACCTGATAAATTTATCAGTTTCTACGCCCCGACTCAAAATTGTTGTCAAAATTGTCCTATTGTTTGCTATTGTATCACTTTTAAATATTGATCGGAGCTTGACTGCTTTGGTTCAAAACGAACAAATTTCAAAAAAATTTATCGCATTTTTTCGTAAATTACAAGGCAAAAAATGTAGTATCTAACTCGTGAATCTCTCAATACTTACCATTATCAGATTCTTTTTTATTGTATTATATGATAGATAAACTTTGAATGATAAATCCCTAAAATTTAGCTTTTCTTATATAGCATCCTCCATTCCTTAAAAAATCGCGAGTCCTCCGGCGCCCTGCGCTAGAAAGCGCTGGTATGATGGCGCTAGAACACCGAAACTGAAACGGAGGGAGGCTAAATATCATCAATGGAAATTTAGAAATTTCTTCCAGCTCAGCGATTTCAGAATCGTAGGTGAAAAAAGAACATGGCACGTTCAGAACTAAATAGAATGATATACTACTGAAGTCTCTAGTTAATTTAAGATCTAGAGTTCGGATTCCCAGCAACTCCAGAATAACTACAGCATGTCACGTTTTTGGTTCCGTTTTTGTATAATTTACTTTCCGCCGATCAAAACGCTCAATTTTAGCAAGCACCTACGTGTTTGCCAAATTAAACCCTTTTGATTGGCGGAAAGCAAATTATGCGAAAATAGAAAAGCGGAAGCAAAACCGTGACATGCTGTACACACAGGAAAGGAGCTCGATATCGCCGGTCTTATATCGCCGAATTAACCGAAATCGTCGAAATTAATATATTGATTATATATTATTATATATAAACAGTGACGGTTGTGTATTGACCAATCAAATCACGCAATTCTTAAAGTCTCCGACGTCAAAGTTCGGCAGGACACGCAACTATAATCTTAAATAAAATGAGTTTTACCTATTATATTATAGTTGCAAGTCCAACTATATAAAAGCAGCATACTAAAATTATAATTCTTGTAGAAAAATTTAAGATGTTCTGAAATGTAACAAATCTGAGAGCTAGTTCAAAGAAGATTGGTGGCTTACTTAGATGCTGAACTTGGCAGCGATTTGTTCCATACTATGGAGTCTATAATTTTTTATGAATACTCGACGCACAAACTTTTGAGCAAATTTTTTTTGAGCTAATAACACTTGCTTTCAAACAAATTGTTAAAAACGGGTGCAATTGGCTCAAAAAAAGCTAAAAGTTGCCCTGGACTATGGCAAATTTTAGTTTATGGCCTGTAGTTGTCGAGGTTGGATAAACAATTTGGAGATGAGATGGATCCCAACTTTTTTATTTTCGTTTATTTTCAAGAAAGGTATCCATCTCGATCAGTTTGGCCGGACGAACCTTCGCAAATGTCAAAATTTGCCTGCACCACCCCTTTTAACTGGGCAATCAATTACAGGGGCAACCAATATCGCCGAATTTGTCGAAATCGCCGAATAAAACCTACGCAATTTCATAATTTTTAGCTTAATTACTGCTAGTGCCAATATCGCCAAATGTGCCAATATTGCCGAACATGCCCAATATTGCCAAATTCTCGTGATATTTCTATTACAAATTACTTTGTAGGCGTTATAAATTACGTCATTTTCAAGAATAACTTTATCAAATTACGTAGTTAATTCTACGGATTTCGATGATTCAATTCATTCGGGCCTATAGTTAAAATCCCCTTATATGGAAAACATTGTGCGACATATAACGTCATTTCGAACGCCTGCTTTTTTTTGATTTTTCATAAAAAAATATTTCTGTCCTCATATCGCCAAAAGGGCCAATATTGCCGAAAAGGCCCAATATCGCTGATATTGGCCATTCCTGTAGTAAGCATTTTTATTTTCGCGTTTGTTCTATTTTCTTAGTACAAACTTCTTTAAAATAAATTTAACTTGTTCTGACCAAGTTGGTAATCAATGTTTATTCTTAACATGATATGAAGATGTCAAATTAAGGTGAAATTCAAATTCAAACTTGAAAAACTGAAACATTAATACAGTAATTTCAAGGAGATTTAATTTTTTAGAGAAATTTGAACCTTTTTTAGACACAAATATCTTAATAGGAATAAGTAAAACAAATTATAATTCAGCATGATGCCTGAGTTTATCACATTAAAACTAAATCGCCGAGAAAAACCTTCACAATTTTAAGCTTAAATACTTCCAATGCCAAAATATCACCGAGTTTGCCAATATTACCGAAAATTCCCAATATCGCCGATTTTTTTTGTGATTCATGTCACAAATCACTTTGTTGGCGTCATGAATGACGTCATTCTCATGATTTAATTTCCCAGATTCACTCTTTTCAACTTTTATTTGATTGCGTTCGGTGGAGTATACAATTTTACGTATATATATTGGTGATTCACGTCATTCGAACCTATTGTGAAACTTCTTATTAAATCAAAAATGTTTGACATATAACGTTTCTGTCCTCATATCGCCGAATGATTATTTATAATAAATCAACAAACAAATTACATAATAGATAGTTTGATCTGAATGCTGTTTTTTTCTCCATCTAAGGGATCGGCATGCCGCGGCAGGAAGAAAAAAAAAGATTGTATTTGATCGGATCGGATTGAAGAGGGTTGAAATAAAAACTATATGGGATCGGATCGTATCGGAGGGAGAGAAATTTTAACTGTGTTGGATCGGATCGTATCGGTGAGGGTGAAATTTTAACTGTACTGGATCGGAATTTAAAATTTTGGATTTCGGGGTAAATTTTCAAAATATAAAAGAAAACGGTCAATTTGCTAAAAAATTTCTTAAAATAAAGTTAATTTTAAATATTTTCAAAATTTGCGTTCAATATTTCTGAAATTGCGGTCAAACCATAAAATTTACAAAATGCGGTCAATTTCAAAAATTTGCGATCTTATCATAAAATTTCTCAAATTTGCGGTCAATTTTCTTAAAATTTTGGTCAAAACATAAAATTTCCAAAGTTTGTGGTCTGAAAAATCGCTTTTTGGAAGAAACGTTTTTCAATTTAATTCGTCAGTGTTTAATTTTCTGACTTTACATTTAATAAAAATTTTACATTTTGTCTATTTTCATTTCCATAAAATTTTAAATTTCAATTTCTTAATTTTTTCAAACTTTATTCTTGAAAATTTCATTTACGTATTTATTTTTTCGATACGTATCGACTTTTCCGATTTGGTTCGATTTGATTGTATCGGATCGACTGACTCCTACATTTTAATCAAATTGAATTGGATCGACTAACCTCTTAATTTTATTCATGTTGGATCGGATCGCCTGAATCCTTAAATTTAATCAGATTGGATCGTATCGGAAAAAACGATACGATACAATCCGATTCAATAATTCCAATACGATCCCATCCAGTTATGCCGTCCCTGGTCTGAATAACATTAAATATTTTCTGCCGGTTAACAATTTCCGCAGAAATTCTCACCTCAAGTTAACTCCGACCATAATTAAATTTTTCAAATCTTACTCTTGACATATTCTGCAGACTTTTTCTAGATAGTCTAAGAAAAATTTTGTCCAGATTTCTTCCTTTCAGGAATTCCTGGATATTCAATACATGACACGTGACTTGGGCTATTGAAATACAGCATCAAATACGTGTTTGGTTATGGAAATAAAATATTTATAGGAAAATTTGTTTCGCTTTTTTCCAAAATGGGAGGATCTTAACATAAATTTCCCCCGCCCACTGTGATTTGAAATTTCTGCAAACATTATAGATAGCTGATTACCAAGTCTACTTATTTTTAATTGTTTAAAACTTACTTTTGAAAAATGTTATATATTTATAGTGAGTTTTAATAAAGTAAATATTTATTGTAACTTATTTTTTTCGACAATCATTTGGTCATCATCAGTGCGAATTTAAGAGAGTCAGTGCTATCAGATCCGCATATAAGCTCTTGATGAATTTTTTTTTACTGGATATATATATTCCCTCTCAATATATACCATCAAAGTAATTTTTATAATTTAAGCAACTTTTATCACATCTGAATTTTCGTATTGTTGCAAATTTTGAGTACGAATTTAATTTTTTGAATTCGTCAAATTTAGAGAATTGAAAAAAGTTACGAAAGCTATGAAGATTTTTCTTTTCAATTTTTTAATCATATCCTATTTTTGTGATTTTTGGTCGAAACTATTTTGAAATATTAAAAATATTTCCAAATTGGAAATTTCCTCATTTCTGGTTCAAAATTTTTTAAACTTATTTTTTTCGACTCACCTGGTGAAAATATTGCAAATGCCACCTTAATTATTTTTTCAAATATATCCTCGTTTTGTTTAGCCGTCTCAAACATCGTTAAAAATTTATTTCATTCATCGCATGAATATTTTTAATTTGAATTCGAACTCAAAATTTTCTTAAAAAACAATAATTTCAAAATAATGTAGTCACAAAAGTTGCCTGGACTATGAAACATTAATTTGATGGTATATACATTTATCAAAATCACAGGCATAAATAATTTTTTTATTGAACAGGAATCCTCATTCTTTGGCCTCGATCCTTGACGACACTGTATCCCAGTCAATGACAATGCGTTGTTTTGTCTTCTTAAAAGATGGATAGGAGGTTAGTTAAAAACTGAATCGTATCGGATCGTATATAGGGGATCGTATATAGGGGATCGAAATTGAATCTGGATCGTTTTGTATCTGGATGGGTAAAATAAAATAAGATAGTAATGTCTCGCAAAAACCGATACGATCCACAAATTATAATACAATTAAATTATGCCGATCCCTCATACAGATCTTTATAAATTTTAGATATTGAAAATGGTCGTCACGAATTGGTCTTTTTATGGGGTCTTTTATGGTCGTCACGAATTGGTATTTTTATGGGCTTTTTATGGGGTCATCCAAAAATAAGCTGCTGACTTGAAAAATGTCATGCTTAGATGCAGTTAATATTAGATGTAATTAATACTGAGCGTAGCAGATACGGGGTGAGCTGGACTAGATAACTTTTACCAAAAATATCCATTCTAAGTTTTTTTTGATGATAACGGGGTAATATGCTAAAACAACAAGTTTTTTTTCTCTATACTCCTTGAGTTTGAAAATTGGGATATCTTTTTATATAAATATAAATTAATTTTCCGTTAGCTCAAGACTTGCGTTTGAAAATCAATCGAGCCCGTTGAAAGGGAAGATTCAAGACAAAAATTGGATACATTTTCGATGTTTTAACTTTTTGCTTTGATAAAATATAGATGCTTCAGATAAATTCTTAGGAATTCAATAAACTCTGATCTACAGGGGAGGGCCATATCGCCAATCCAATATCGCCGCAAAAACTTACGCAATTTAAGAATTTTAGGTTTCATTGTTCCAGTTCCCACATTGTCGGATGTGCCATTATCGCACAATTGCTTGGGAGTTTGCGGTTTGTATCACACATCACTTTGAGTGCGTCATGAATGAAATCATTTTCTAAAATCGACTTTCCGAAATTAATTTTACGAATTGTTAATTGGTTGCTTTCGGTGCAGTACTTCATTCTTTGCATTTTTCTGATTCACTTCATTTTGTAGGATTGTTTAAGGGGGTAGCAGCGATGTGGCAGATTGGAATCAATTTAACTTAGGTAGAGAATTAGTTGGTTTATTTTTTGTGATTATTATCGTTAGCTGACCCAGAATAAATGTGTGTCAGCTCATTGAAATAATTTTTCAATCTATTTTAGGAAAGATTTGAGTTCCAACTTTTATTTTTGAATTCGTAAAATTTTCAAAAAAATTCAAACCATTAAAAAAATTTTACGAATTTTTGTCCAAAATTTTTTCTGATTTAGTTTTTAAAATTTGTGAATAAAAACGAAAAAAATAACGACTTTAACTTTTTTCATGCATGTTTACATATTTTCTGACCGCTGTTTGAAAAATCATAAATGTTTATTTGTCATTTTTTGTCGACTTTTATAAAGATATTATGAAAATTTTCCGCAAATCAAGTCCAAAAATTTTTATTACCGCGTGAGCCTCGAATCTCGACGCTGCTCACGCAATTCATTAAAATATCGATTTTGTCACCAAACCCCCCTTATTGTGTCCGCGAAAAAATTCGTCAATCCGCTTTTTTTTTCGACGCCACTTCAGACTCATGCGGTAGTAGTTTTTTGAAATCTATGTAAAAAATCAGGCCGAATCACTTGTGAAATTTTCTGTTATCTATTTGGTTTCCGTATTTCAACCGATGGAAGGGTCAAGCGAATATNTTCTGAACTACTGGTGAAATTTACAACACTTGCTTGTGATACCGGTTAGTGCCATTTGGCACGCAATTTAATAAAATTTTATTTTTGCAAAAAAAACTTAATAAAAGTTCGGGTGTAAAAAGCGTCATTTTTTTTAAAAGTCAGGACATTTTTGATATTTAAACGCAATTGAAGGGCAATTTTTTTCTAAAAAGCTGTTTTTCACCATTTTTCAGGAAAAAAAATCGTTCATATTAAGGAAATTTTTTCGTGTGGATAATGATTCACTCACAAATTAGCGTATTACATCCGAAAATGTCTGAAATTTATAAATATCGTCTTCAAAAAAAAATTCTCACATCGGGTCAACTTGGAAATAGAGTTCCAATGAAAAGTGGCTTTTGATTTTTTTACAGCGTAACAAGCTAAAGTGATGCACCCTACTCATAATGTGAGACCTCAGAGTCTAGTCGAACTAGTCGTTGAACGAACGAGTCGTTAATTAAATGTATACTCAACAGTCGTTGAATTCATGTTTATTCAACGAGTCGTTACTTCGTGTATAACTAACGAGTCGTTGAACTAGTATCGAGTCGTCGATCTCACGGAGTCGGTGACCTACAATGTATACTCACAGTCCGTTGATTAATGTATACGCAACGAGTTCGTTCTTGCTGTGTGTATACTCAACGAGTCGATGTTTCGCCGTTGAGATCACTGAGTGTGAGGCTTAGTGGCATTTATTCGTAGGTTTGAGACTACACTAAATATAGATCATTCTGTCAACCAATAGGATCAGAGTTTGAACAATCAACTCTTGGTGCCGCTTCGGAAACATAATTCTTACGCAGTGAGAGTTTCGTCAGCGGTCGGGTTAGTATTAGATTAAGAGATCAATATTAGATTATATATTGGGTTATCTGTATACTAAAATATATATAGGATGTAGTTCAATCCACATTCAATATGGTTGTATCGTTGTTGCATGGGCAGGCCAAAAGCTGCAAGCATCGAACTAGAATAGATATCGGAGCTACGAAATAGTCCGTATCTATGTCTATTACTACGCAGATACTTAGTTATGTTGTGAAATTAAAAATATAAACGTTCGCAAGAATGAACACTTTTATTGAAGATAAAAATATAGAAAAAAAATTCACATTTTTTTTTATAAATCTCTCCGAAAAAATGAACCAATCTGCCATTTTGCTGCTACTCCTTTAAGTCCTTATAGAGTTAAAAGCTTTACAAATTATACCGTCATTTGGAACACGTACGACTTTTTTTATTTTCAAACAAAATACTTTATTTTGGTCCTTATATCGCCGACAGTGTCAATATCGCCGAAACTGCCCGTTATCTCCGATATTATCAGACAAAAAACTTTCGGTCATAGTTGCATGAAATTTTAAAATGATATCAAAAGCAATGCGTAAAATGTATGATTTTCAAGAATGCCAAACTCACCTGAATGTATTGATAGTATCAACTTGATAATATGCAAGAGAAGAAGTTCCCTTTTCGGACATTACTTGTAACTTCATATGCCCGAAAAAATTATTATTCAAATTAGCTTATTATTTGCGAGAAACCCTTAAAATCATAATGTAGCTATTATATCGACGTTGGCACTGTTTTCGACGCTGATCCGGTTACGGTAAAGATTACCAGCCACAAACGTTTCGAGCCATAAATTGATTTCAAAATGGAGTTAGTCCAAATCTTTTTGTTAAGGCTTACCATAAAAAATTATTCTTGAAATATCTATCGAAAATTCCAAGCTAAATGATTGACAATTTCTAAACAGTTTTTGTTTTTAAACACTTTTCTGGTCAAATTTTAAAAATGTTTCCTCAAAGGTCATTTTTATTCGTTAGTTCCATGAACATACCGAAAAATGAGCGAACGTAAGAAAAAATATATGTCGAGCCTACCTTAAGGCGATCACCGACGCGTTTTACGTTTCTTACGGACAGCCTGACGATGTTCTAACGGACAGCCTGACGATGTTCTTATAGACAGCCTGACTAATAGACAGCTTGACGATGTTCTAATAGACAGCCTGACGATACTGAAATGCTTGAATATAGTTAATATTTGTCTACAATTTCCAAAAAATTCATTTGAAAGTTTTTTGTATGATCGTACTGGTCGTGATACTGGTTGAAAACCCCGGTTTTTGACCAAATTCGTATCATTAAATTAAGTGATGAGATGTAAAAATTTTTGATTTTTTAACGCAAACTATTGATGGTTATTTAAGAAGTAATATCCCTTGAACATTTTTTGCTTTATCTAAGATGTGCGTGAAATATATTGGTCAAACAAAGCGGCTGTTGAGAACACGCATTAAATATCATCAGTATGATTCTGCCCTGACAAATGTTCATTTACACAATTTATCCTGTGAAACTTATAAATTTGAAACTCAAAAATTTATCGAAGAAAATAATCAAAATTACACGAGTGCCAAAAAAGCTAAGTTTGACTATTTTCAAAACAGATTTAAAATTATAGGAAGGGGATTCGGAAACACAAAAGACCGTGAAAAAACTGAACCCTTTCTTATAAGAACTCAGCGACCTTTTTTGAATGACCAAATCGATCAAAAGACATTTAAATTATTTGAAAGTCTAATAAAAATGTTCGATTTGTTTATTTTGTCTATATAAACAAGTTTGGAAAAGTAGCACTTTATGTCGTAAATTCTAGTATTGTGCGTTTTTGATATTTAAACTCTGCAGCTTCAATAAGACTTAATCTTGAGGATGATAATTAGAGTGGCCGCAGTGTGAAGCATTTCTGGGAAAGACTAAAAATCAGAAAAAATCGAGGAAACCATTTTGTAGGAAATTTCACGGAGATTATTTTTTTGTAATTTTCAGAAAAAATTTTTCAAATTTTTGGCGGTTCCCGATTGGCTGAAAAAAAAATTGCTCAAATGTAACTTTTGACCCCGGGAATGGAATCGCAGGGTTAAGTTACGTCAGAAAAAGTACTTTTGAACAATTTGAAAAAACTCAAAATCGGCATTTAGGGTCATTGAAAATCGCAGAATCGGTCGTTTTTACAAAGTTGCATAATGGCGCATCTTGAGTATACTAAAGTTATTCAATCATTGATTAAATTAATTTGAAATGTGATTGAGAGGTCTTTTTTTGGGAAAAAATGACTTACTGAAAAAATTCATAACTTTTTTGGCCGGGGGTCTTCTAGGGGTTGTATATTTTTTGCTGGGATCATCAGACGCAATGTGAACTAACCATATAAATTTAAAACTGGAATTGAGCCAAAATTTTCTGATTAATAAAAATTCAATTTACGTTAACATTTATTCTTAAAACAACTCGTTTTTGAGTTCTTTTTAGTCATTTTTGAAAAAAATTGTTAGCAAGTTTTTGTTTCCTTTATGAACTTATCTTATCGATCCTATAAAGTCATTTGAGCCCATCAAACCACTTTCAAATTCGGTTCCTGACGCGACTTGCGGCCACTCATGATAAATATATCGGAAATGTTTATTTACTTACTTTTTCTCACTAGCTTACATAAAATGAGAACCGATGCTCGATAAAAATTTTAATAATTCATGACTATCCCTTTATCACTGTTTGCTTAGAATGCGTAGCCACAAGAGTTAAAACACAATCGTTCATAAAGATTAGTAGTGGCTTACGCATTACTTTACCAAAAACGTGATAAAAGATCAATTGGTCCTTCTTCAAAATTACAGCACCCAATTTTCGAAAAAATTACTTGGGAAAAATTTCTAATCCACTTTTTTTATTTTTCTTTGGACATGAAAATTTGACAACAAAATTTCAAAAGGCCGCAAAAAACTGGAGTTCCTGAGCGATTGTTAGATCTCGAAATTTAGACTTCTTAATTTAAGAAAAAATGTGAAACATTTTTATTTCGAAAAAATACAATTTATTTTTTGTTTTTATTAGAATTTGACATTCTTGAGCTACCAATGTCAAGAAAAAAATTATGATTTTTGATTCAGCAGTTCAAAAATCGTATCAGATCATACAAACATTTAGAGCAGAATTCGAAAATTTCTGAAATTTTTATATTGTCCGAAGATTGTTTTTTGCGGAAGATGAACACTGACAACATAAATTTCGAATTGCCCGCAGCAATACCTTAGAAATACAGCTTAGTCTGAATACCTTACCGTTAAGAATATACTTTTAATGTACTTGTCGCTGATAAATTTAGGTCTTTGGGACATTGAATATGCTTAAATTGATTCCAAACTTGAATACATAAGTTGTTACTATCCGACCAAATGATAAATACATTAAATCATTTCTTGTGTTTTATAATTTGTTTTTTTTTCGGTATGTGATTTTTTTACAGTATTTTATCCATAAATGGCGTTTTTCAAAAACTTCTAAAATTCGTAAATGATTGCAGATATCTATAATATACTTTAAACCATTTTTCAGCTACAGTCTATTTAGAAAGCGTAACCTTACTCTTTGAATTCGGAAACTTTTTATTGTCTTAATTGACAATGAACATTAACATGAAATTCGTCGGCTTTTAGAACTTTCTCTTCGTCATTTCTTATATATCCGAAAACTTTTATAATATTTCTACAGTGCTATTTTTAGAGTGTCAACCGATAAGTTATGAAAATACTGGGTATTTTCAGAAGCCCAGCAGACGACACAGGTTTGATTTAACGAGTCAGTACCGTCATTTCGCAGAATAAGAAAGGACGCTGAAGTCCTGGGTCTCGAGAATCAAAGAAATATCAACACCTGAAATCAAATGAATTATTACCGAAAGTGGGTGGTTCAAACTTTGGATCCATAAGCCATTTTTAGATAAAAGTTGAAATCATCACCACTGGAGCTGTCACCAATCTTTAGTATAAACCATATTTCACATTTTATCTTTATTTCAGTGGCTTTACTGATGTATTTATCTGTAAGTGGATAGATTTTAAAGTGGTGACGGTTAAAATGCGCTAAAATGATTAAGGGGGGTGCCATAAGTTCCTACGCCAGCTATTGGTTACATTTTTTCAAGCAGCTGTAAATGAAAGGAAAAATAAAAGGTGAAAATATTTATTTTTCTTTAATTTTTATCTTCAATAAAGTGTCCATTCTTGCAAACGTTTACATTTTTAAATTTCTATAATAAACTAATTTTAGCTGGGAAAAAATATAAAAACCACTTTTCACGTACATCCATTTCCAAATAAACTGGACTACATATTTTTTTTTAAAAGACGAATGTAATAAAACTTCGACATTTTCGGGTGTAGTGCGCCTAAAATAAGTCTTGTGTTTTTACCATTGCTAATTAAAAATTGTCCTTTGACTATAAAAGTTTTTTTTCCCATTGAAAAAATGGTCAAAAATGGGCAAAAAGTCAGAGAAAACAACTTTTCTTCGAGATTATAAAATTGACCTTCAATTGCGTTTTGATATGAAAACTTTCTCACTATGATAGAAAGAACATGGCGCCTATTACACCCAACAATTTTTTATTTGTGAATTTTTTAACCAGCATAAAATTTTTAAATATATTCAGTGTCCAAATGAACTATCGAGTGCTACAAGTCTCGAGTGTTAAAATCTTTCCATCGATATTTAGAAATTGAAAATCGCGCGACCACTCATTAGTTTGGCATACGGATATTAATTAGATATCCAACATTATAATATGTGATTTCTGCCTGATTTTTATGTGAAAGTTTAAATAAAACTATAATTAAAAAATTTGGACTTGATTTGCGGAAATTTTAATAATTTTCTAAAAAAGTCGAACCAAAAAATGACAATAATACATTATTATGAATTTTTTCAAACACAGTCCGAATAATATGTTGAGACCATGCATGAAAAAGAGTTAAACTGGCTATTTTTTTTAGTTTTTCTTTCATTAATTTCAAAAAAAACGATGAAAAAAATGTATTGGACAAAAAAATGCCGGAAAATTTCATTAATAGTTGAGTTTTTTGAAATTTTTGACGATTTCAAAATGGAAACTCGAAACTCAAATCTTTCCTTTAAATAATAAAAAATAATTTTATCAAGCTGAAAAACATATTTATATCGGTGCAGCTAACTATAATAAGCATAAAAAAAATTACTGACTTATTATTTTGTAAGTTATAACGCTCCCAGTCTGCTGGGTTTATTGGACCCCCTTAAGGATGCTTATCAGTAGGGTGGGCAGCGGTAAAACTTTAAGGAAAACTTACCAAATTTTTGGTTATGGCCGTTTTATAGACCGCTGAAACTGATAGCAGAAAAAATTACCTACCGAGTTCTCAGCCTAATAATCATCTGTTTGCGCTTTGAGCACAACCATTCAGAGCTTAGTAATTATTCACCCAAAAACACCCTGAAAGCATATCCTAGTACGAGGAAGGTAGATCAAAAATGCCTAGGTAAAAAAAATACAAACCATTACAATGGTAAAAATTACAAGGTAAAATTCACCAAATAACAAACGAGAGCAGACGGGCCACCAACCAATTCAAATCCTGAATTGAACACACAATTGGTTTGTATTTTTACCTAGGCAATTTTTTGAGCTACCTTCCTCCGTAATAGGATATAAAATGTGTTTTCAACTAATATAATTTCGGAAGTAAACTAAGGCAATTTCAGAGATTACGGCCAAATACCCCATATTGTCCCTCCTGTGATAGGAATCATTAAATTGCACAAATACAGTATTCTTATATTAT
>SCLH01001895.1:6650-32778 GCA_004367855.1 Oikopleura vanhoeffeni | reverse complement strand
TAATTTTTTGGCCGGGTCTAGGGGTGTATTTTTTTGCTGGGATCATCAGACGATGGGAACTAACCATATAAATTAAAACTAGAATTGAAAACTAGAATTGAGCCCCAAAATTTTCTGATTAAAAAATCCAATTTACGTTAAATTCTTCTTAAAAAATCGTTTTTGAGTCATTTTTAGTCATTTTTGGAAAAAATTGTAAGCAAGTTTTTGTTTCCTTATTGACTTATCTATCGATCCTATAAGTCATTTGAGCCCTTCAAACACTTTCAAAATTGGTCCTGACCGACTGCGGCCACTCTAATGATGATATATCGAAATGTTTATTTACTTACTTTTTCTCATAGCTTACATAAAAAGAGAACCGATGCCGAAAAAATTTAATAATTCTGATATCCCTTTATCACTGTTTGCTTAGAATGCGTAGCCACAAGGTTAAAATCAAACGTTAAAAGAAGTAGTGGCTACGCATTCTTACCAAAAAGTGATAAAGAGATATGGTCTTCTCAAAATACAGCACAATTTCGAAAAAATTACTTGGGAAAAAAATTTCTAAATCCATTTTTTTCATTTTTCTGGAATGAAATTGACAACAAAATTTCAAAGGCCGCAAAAATTGGGTTCGTAGCATGTGTAGATCTCGAAATATAGATCTTAATTTAAGAAAAATGTGGAAATTTTTATTTCGAAAAATAATTTATTTTTTGTTTTTTATAGAATTTGACATCTTGGCTACCCAATGCAAGAAAAATTATGATTTTTGATTCAGCAGTTCAAAAATGACAGCATAAAACATTTAGAGAGAATTCGAAATTTCTGAAATTTTTTATTGTCCGAAATTGTTTTTTGCTGGAATGAAACTGACAACAAAATTTCGAATGCCGCAGAATACCTTAAGAATACAGTAGTCTGAATACTACCTTAAGAATACTACTTTTAAGAATGTACTTGTCGCTGATAAATTAGGTCTTTGGGACATTGAAATGCTCTAAATTGATCCAAACTGAAAACAAAGTGTACTTCCGACCAAATGATAAAAATTATTTTCGAATGTTGTTTTTTTTCGATGTTATTTTAAGTATTTTATCCATAATGGCGTTTCAAAACTTTTAAAATTTCGAAATGAATTGCAGATCTTAATACTTTAAACATTTTTCAGTACAGTTATTTGAAACGTAACCTTACTCTTGAATTGAAACTTTTTATTGTCTTAATTGACAAATGAACAAATGAAATTGTCGGCTTTAGAACTTTTCTGTCATTCTTATATATCGAAACTTTTTAATAATTTACAGTGTATTTTTAGAGTGTCCAACCCGAAAAGTTATGAAATACTGGGTATTTTCGAGCCCAGCAACGACACAGGTGATTTAACGAGTCAGTACCGTCATTTCGCAAATTAAGAAAGGACGCTAAAGTTCCGTGGTCTCGGAATCAAAGAATATCAACACCTGAAAATCAAATGAATTATTACGGTGGGGGTCAAATTTGGATCAAAGCCATTTTAGATAAAAGTGAAATATCACCACTGGAGCTTCACCAATTTTAGTAAAACCATAGTGTCACATTTTATTTTTATTTCAGTGGCTTTACTGTGTATTTTATCTGTAAGTGGTAGATTTAAAGTGGTGACGGTTAAAATGCGCTAAAATGATTAAGGGGGTGCCATAAGTCCTGCAGATTGGTTACATTTTTTCAGAGCGTAAATGAAAGAAAAAAAAAAGGTGAAAATTTTATTTTTTTTAATTTTTTATCTTCAATAAAGTGTCCATTCTTGCAAACGTTTTACATTTTAAATTTCTTAACATAAACTAATTTTTATCGTGGAAAATATAAAACCACTTTTCATCGTACATCCATTTCCAACATAAACTGGACTACAATTTTTTTTAAAAGACGATGTAATAAAACTTCAGACATTTGTCGGGTTGTAGTGCGCTAAAATAAGTCTTGTTTTTTACCTTGCTAATTAATAAATTGTCCTTGACCTATAAAAGTTTTTTTTCCATGAAAAAATGGTCAAAAAATGGGCAAAAAGTAGAGAAAACAACTTTTCTATCGAGATTTATAAAATTGACCTTCAATTGCGTTTTGATATGAAAACTGTTCTCACTATCTCAAAAGAACATGGGCGCCTATTACACCCACAATTTTATTTGTGAATTTATTAAACCAGCATAAAATTTCATAGAATTATTCAGTGCCAAATGACACTTATTCGAGTGCTACAGTCTCGAGTGTTAAAATAATTTCATCGATTAGTTTAGGAAATAGAAAATCGCAGCGACCACTCATTAGTTTGGCATACGGATATTATTAGATATCCAACATTATAATGTATGTGATTTTCTGCCTGATCTTTTCATGTCGGAAAGTTTAAAAAAACTACTTAATTAAAAAATTTTGGACTTGCATTTGCGGAAATTTTAATAATTTTTCTAAAAGAAAGTCGACCAAAAAATGACAACAATACATTATTATGATTTTTTCAAACAACAGTCACGAATATATATGTTAGACATGCATGAAAAAGTTAATGGCTATTTTTTTTATAGTATTTCTCATTCATTAATTCAAAAAACAACGATAAAAAAATGTTTGGACAAAATATGCGGGAAATTTTCATATAATATTGGCAATTTTTGAGTTTTTTGAAATTTTTGACGATTTCAAAATGGAAACTCGAAACTCAAATCTTTCCTTTAAATAATAAAATAATTATTAATCAAGCGGAAACATATTTATATCGGTGCAGCTAATATAATAGACATAAAAAAAATACTGACTTATATATTTTGTAGAGTTATAACAGCTCCAGTCTGCTGGGTTTATTGGACACCCAGATTAAGTGAATGCTTATCAGTAAGGGTGGGCCGGTAAATTTAAGAAACTTAACAAATTTTGGTTATGGCGTTTTATAGACCGCTGAAACTGATAGCAGAAAAAATTACCTACCGAGTTCTCAGCTAATAATCATCTAGTTTTGCGCTTTGAGCACAACCATTCAGAGCTTAGTAATTATCACCCAAAAACAGCCTGAAGCATATTAGTAGTCGTTTAGATAGTAGATCAAAAGTAGAGTAAAAGCAATATCAGAACGATTACAGGAAAAATTACAAGGTAAAATTCACCAAATAACAAACGAGAGCAGACGGGCCACCAACCAATTCAAATCCTGAATTGAACACACAATTGGTTTGTATTTTTACCTAGGCAATTTTTTGAGCTACCTTCCTCCGTAATAGGATATAAAATGTGTTTTCAACTTATAATTTCGAAGTAGACTAAAGCAATTTCAGAGATTACGGCCAAAAATACCCAATATTGTCCTCCTGTGATAGAATCATCAAATTGCACAAATACAGTATCTTATATTTGTGCAATTTAATAATGCGATCACTTTGAGCGCGATGAGGACAAATTTCAAATGAGGACAAGCATAAATTTTTTCGTTCATAAATAAAAAACTCGTTCTGAATGGCGTCATTATTTAAATTAGTTTTCAGTTTTATAAGGAGTTTTACAATAGGTTCAGTTTAATCAAAATATCTAAATGTGTAGAATAAGTAATTCCAAATTATGTACCAAACTCAATAAAATAAAAATCGAAAAGAATATGATTGGAAAATTTTATCTTGCAATATATGAGTCATATTATATGACCTTATTCATGAAGCACTCGAAGAAATTTATTTTAAACCTTAAACGCCTACGCAATTTCAACGATATTGGCTCATTTGGCGATATTGGCAATGGTAGAAATTAAGCGTAAAAACTTGAAACAACGTGTATTTTTTCGGAGATACAGGAAAATTTGTCGATATTGGGTCGGCGATATCCCTTTATCACTTTTTGGTTAGAATGCGTAGCCACAACGTGAAAATCCCACGTTAAAAGAAGTAGTGGCTACGCATTCTAACCAAAAAGTGATAAAGGGATATCGGGTCCCCCTGTATATGTTTATTAATTTCCACATCATTTGTGAGATGATTCTAAGAGGCTATTTATTTTGACATCTGGAAGCAAACTTCCATAATAAGTAATACACTGGCTTGTTATGAAAGTATCAAAGGTTTACTTGAAAAGCTGCTTTTATAATTGAAATAAGTATCATTTAGTATGTTTTCTCAGCGTCTTAGGATAGCGATAAGGATAGCACAACTGACAGTACAAAACTCTATGATTTTAAATGAACCTCAAAGTTAAAACCATAATTACTGCATATTACTAAATTGACTAGGACGTGCTTAGGGTATTTGAGATATGTTATCAATATTATGTACATATCTAGAATATCCCTTTAACACCTTTTGCTTAATCTAGGATGTGCGGGCTAAGAAAGCCAATCCTAACACTCCTAATACCCCTCCTAGCCACTCATAAAGCCGCTTTTCAGCCCGCACATCCTAGATTAAGCAAAACGTGTTAAAGAAATATAGTATATCGTATATGAATTCAAGAATTTGATATCTCCAAATCTTGCACGCATAATTTAATTAATAGCCTATCGTCAATACGTAAATGACATAGCTGCATGATGCATGTCAGACTTTGAAAATTAACAGTAATCACTTAAAATTATGAACTTTTAACCCGTGGAAGCACAAAAAATAGTTACGCGGAGGCACCAAGGCCTTTCAGGAGGCTCTACTCTGAACACTTTTCACAGAAAACTCTTATGAGATTAACCTTCAATTGTTTCCTAATGATCAAATTTAAGAGTTGAATTTTCAAAAAAAAACATCTCAAAGTCTAGAAATTTCATGTTTGATTATAGAAAAAAAACATTTGAAAAACAAGGTTAACTATACCACGTGGAACTACCTCATGCTATGCTACAGGAAATATATGTTTATCTCAATAATTGCGCAGTGGTCTTTTATACTCAATTATTCTGTATGATTGAGTATATCTAGCGGGAATCAAACGATATTCGTAAATAAGTTCAAAATATTTTTGGAAAAATCACGTTTAAGAAAAAAAATGTTAGTTTTATGGATTAATTGAAATTATTTGATGATTATATTAAGGCAAATATGGTATGTTGGTACCACTCTGGCATGATTTTGCGAAAATTGTGTGCCAAAAATTTTCGGAGCCATTGGGCACTTTGAGCGATATTGGCACTTTCGGCGATATAGGAACATAAATAGAATTTTTCGTTCAAAATGAGAAACGCGTTGGCATTTGATTTGACGTCATACTTTGAAAGTTTTTTTTAATTTTAACGAATATTTAACCAGGTTGAAATGATATAAAATAACAAAATTCGTAAAAATGCACATCATTCGGTGTTTACCTATATTTTAATCCAGGAAGAGGGCTCATTATTTATTGATGATACTCAAATTCGGGTCTAAAGGTGGGCTCCCTTCCCGAATTTGAGATACAAGGCCGTCTGCAAAGTTGTGTTTTTTTTCAGGCGCGTGGTTTTTTGCGTAGGTGTCACCAATACGAAGTACCCCATCTCAAATTAAAGTAAAAAAATCACCAAAATCGATACAGAATATAGGGTGGATTCGTAGGATAAGGGTAATTTTTCGGGTCGAGTGAAAAAAAGCAAAAAATTTTTTTTATAATATTTCGTGATATATGGCTTTAATGTTTGATAATACGAATTCTAGATATGGGAATTTTGATTTCTTAAACTTTCAGTTCAACAAATAATAGATAAAAGAATGTAAAGAAATTGAAAAGACCGTACATTAACAGTTTAACAGGATGAAAATAATACTATACAGCGAAAAGAACCCAGAATGCTCGCTGTCTGATATTATCAAAAATGTTTGTATTATCAATTACGGGGTCCTGGTCATTTCACGAGTTTTTCAAGCCAAATTAAGTATATAGAGATTCGGAAGGAGGATGTGGTGCGATATAAGTATTAACAAAAGACACATTAGAGAGTGATAGTAGTGAAAGAGGAGTACGAGGTAACTTTGAGCAAAATACTTGTTAGAAATAAAATAAAAATTAGTTCATCGGACAATTTTATTATCTTTTTCTGAATTACAGAATTGGTAAAGTTATCGTTTTTCTAAAAGAAATGGTAAAATCTGCGGATTCGACCAGATTTTATAAAAATAATTTATTTACCCAGATATTGTGCCTGTTTTAGCTATTCTAAGAATACATCGGATTGTCGTAAGCAAAAAGTGAAATTAAATAAATTTTTGGCTAAAATCAGTACAAAAATGACAGCAGAGTTCCCGTAATGATATGCGGGGAAGTTGGGTCGTTGTGGGCAAGTCTACATCAGGATTTTTTGAAAATTATTCACATTAACAACAAAAGTCTGTTCCCTTCAAGGATTTGAAACGTGACAGCGAATGACAATTGTTAATTAATTTGACTATTGGTCCTGAAAAATCCGTTGACATTGCCTGTGTTTAAATTACAGGAACAATAATGAATGAAAAGATTATCAGAGCGGGAGATTCAGACATCGGTATGCAACCAAGAAAGAACAACTGAAAGTAACTGATTTATTTGCAAAAACAAAAGAATTTATTTTTTTGTATTGGTAGAGTCAATATTCAGCAAAATAGTTCAAAAAGTGCAAGTTTAGCTGTTGTTCATTATTTTTGAAAACATATAGAAGATTTAGATTCTGGAAAATGTTCTCTAATCTTTTACCTGTACGGATAAGCTGTACGGATAAGGGTGTTGTCGATCAACTATTCCAAAAAATCGTCATCGGATACACGGTACATCGTAGGATAGGTGCGATAAGCGATAAGGGTAGGTCGATAAGGATGCACCAGTAGTACCACATCCAAAATTAAAGTAAAGAAAATCTACCAAATCAGAACCTTTTCCTCATGACTTTTTCGTCACAACTAACAAATATGCTATTATTATAGATGTAATTGCATCAATTGAGTTGAAAAGCAATAACTTTGTCTAATTTAAAACTCGATTATAGGATGCTTACAACATTATTGGATAGTTACGTTATTTACTAAGACCACAATTGATTGGCGAACTCGGGCGACCTATGGCTGAAAGACAAATTGATAAACTATCAAAGTTAATCGATCAAAAATATTTAATAAAAGTTTCATAAAAAATTTCGTCTAAAAACTTCGAATTATTAATGCACACTAAGAAATAATTGGTTTTCTAGTATATATTCATTACCAACGCAAACGTAATAAATGTCGGACCCACAGCATATATGCATATTTCCCACCACAGTAGGTGATTCATGTTATATCAATCACTTCGGAAATAACTAGGCTGTCCTAGTGTCTTTAACTTTTTCAAGAACATTAAAGGCAACCAATTGTATATCTATCACGCGTAAAATTTTAATATGGATTACCGGACCACCGAGTACAAATCCTAAATATTTAAAAAATGCGAAATCTGAGCATTTGATTGGTTAATACTTTTTCAACCTGACCAATGAAATCGGCTTTTTCCGCAATCAAGGGTTTTGATTGGGTGCTAATATCTTGCGTTGTTTGTATCATTCGAATATTTAGGATTTGTGATCTGAGGTTCGGTAATCCATATAATTCGGCTTTTGAAAACGACTTATTTGATTAAGTTCTTAGATAGCTGAAACCGAGGAAAAATATGCAGTGAACAATAACATGGACACCTCTTTATCATACTTTTGTAAATATCCCGGCCCTACTACTTAAAAACACGCTACGTTTGCTAATCAGAGCCGGGATATATACAAAAGTGTGATAAAGGGATATAAATTGGTTCGAATCGCACTATTTTGATTTTTTTTCTGGGATTACTGAATTAATTAAGTTATTTGTTTTTGTTGAAACAATTAAAAACAATGGTCTGATACGGCCCTTTCTTTCCAATTTGATTATTTTTTAATAGTTGTGCTCAGTTTGAGCTATCTAAGGACTTAATCGGATGGATCGTTTTCGAAAGTCAAATCATATACTTTTTCATCAAAAAATAATAATTTGAATTAACTAACCGCTGATGTAGCGTAAAATACAAAAACAGACGAAACTGTTAGTCAAACCAAAACCCCTTTAGAAACATATTTTGAAAAAGTGAATCTTTTATAATTCATAGGAGTTTTTTAAAAATAGCATGCAATTTTTTGCGCATTTTTCTGTTTAAAAAATCAGTTTTATTTGTCATTCAAATTTGCACGCTCTTATCATATCTATAAACAAAATTCTATTTCAAAACCGTTATGACTTTTCAAAGAGTTCAACAACATTTGTCCAATTAGTTTGTACATAAAGCAAACAGTAACTAATTAGTTTGGGAAGAACGGGCTTTTTGGAACTATGCATATTCTTCAGTTTTCCAAAATATATACACGATTTTCCGTATATTAAAATCCCACTGATGTTGTCTAAGTGATTGTCTTAGTGATTGCTTGACTGATGACACACCAATAAAATTTAGCGGTTCCATTATCAAGACTCTTGCCTATAATCATATTCAATATAATCACTAAGACAATATTAGTGGGATTCGAACACGCGCTATAGAGATAGTAAGCGTTTTTGAGATGGAGTTCCGTTCCGAAAAGGATAAGTAAGTATCTGTGAAAATATAAAGAAAAACGTTTCATTGTACATTCATTTCCAACTAAACCCGACATCAGATTTTTTACGGCAATATTAATAAACTTCAGCCATTTTTCGGTGTGATGCGCTAAAAAGTCTTGTTCCTATGTTGCGCATTAAGAAATGTTAATGTTAAATGGTCAAAAATGGCCAAAAGTAGAGAAAAAAACTTTTTTTTGAAAAAAATTGACCTTGAGATTAAAATATGTCTTGACTATCAAAAAAAAATGTAGCCTATTACACCCGCAATTTTATTGGAAGTTTTTTGCAATCATTAAATTTCTTAAAATTGAGTGCCGAATGGCACTCACCGGTTGTACAGCCAAGTGTTGAAAATTTAATCAATAGTTTATAAATGATAATCGCGCGACCATCCCATTAGTTGACATACGGAGATTTAATAGATACCAAAACATTTAATATGTTATTCTGCCTGATTTTTTATGCAAAATTCAAAAAACTAATAATTCAAAAATTTGGACATGATTTGCGGAAAATTTTCATAATATGTCTAAAAAAGTCAACAAAAGATGAAAAATAAAAGTTTTATTATTTTCAAACAGCGGTCAGAAAATATGTACGCATCTACGAAAATAGTGAAAGTGACCATTTTTTTGTTTTTACCAACAGATTTAAATAAAATGATCAGAAAAAAATTTGGACGAAAAATGCGTGAAATTTATTTTAAATTCTTTGAATTTTTTTAGAAATTTTTACGAATTCAAACATGTAAACTCGAACTCAAATCTTTCCCCAAACACATAAAAATGAATTTGACGAGCTGAAACAAACTAATTCTGGTTAAGCTTAAGATAAGAAGCAGAAAAAAATAAACCAACTAATTATTTACGTATAATAGTTTATTTATGCAACGATCCGATATTTGATTTTCAAGCTAATTATAAACTTGTAAGTTCAGAAAGTCTTCATTACACAATCTAGAGTTTTGGAATTTTTCTACAAATAATAACTGTGGGAAAACTGGAGCTAAATTTTTACGCCCACTTCAAAATAGATGTACAATTTGGTCCTTTATTGACGGAAGATTTATTTGTATAAAATACGCTTCAGCGTCCACTAGACTTTGATGGGTACAGACCAAGCGCAAGTAGATTTTTAATCNATATCATCTGAACTTTAAATCGAATTCGCCCTACCACAATACTAGTCTTCAATACAATACAATAATAATGTCAGCAAAAAAATTTCATCAAATAAATTTGCGATTATTTGATTCATTTTGAATATAATTATTTCCGGAAAAAATGAGGTTTATATCCTTATTCGACCACCCTGCGGAAATGTTGAGTAGATTTGAATTTTACCGCCATTGTTTGAACAATTTCATCAAAATATTTCAATCTGCAACTTTCATCAAAAAACTTTCAATCTGCAAATTCCCTTGATGGCCCGCCCTTGATCTGTTTAATTGACCTCTGAGGCTTTTGCAGCAACCCAGGGTCTCTTTAGCGCCCCTTTACTTTCGTACCTTTAACCCCCTCTCCTATAAGGGTGGACGAAAAATCTACTTGCGCTTGGCCCGCACCGGACTTTGATAAGATTTGAAATTCTTCATTTCTATTTTAAAATGGCTCATATAATATTTGTCTCTAATTCTCCCAATGAAAGTTTGAGTCGATTTAGGAGGAATATTTTTTCGGACTCACGTAATTTTTTGACATAAACACGGCAACGGTGAATATGATCGGTTGATGCCACCCCCTTTAACGAGATTTTAGAAAACTTAGATTCTTCAAAATTCGAAATATAAAAGTTAACACGAGACGAGCAGACTTCAGACAATTAACCCATCGGTATAAATTTTCATAAATGCGCTTGATCTACTTGCGGATTAAGTGCATCGTGACTTGATTCATGACAATGGTCCAATAAATATGGCTTGCCATAGTTTTTGTCTGTGGACCAATGATCGGGGTCTTAGTGAATAACGTAACTGACCCATAAATGTTTTAAGCATCAATAATCGTGTAAAATTGAAATTTTATGCTTTTGAAAACACATTTGACAGCATTATTTGTCGAAAGTAACATTTTTGTGCTTGGTTTTGTTTCCTTGTTTGCGCAATACTCATTTTGAAATAGTTTATGTAATTAAATGACAAGTTTGAAAACAGTTTAGTGCATAAGTGTACCGCTAGATCCACAAATTTGGTGAGTGTACCCGAAAGTGTCTATAGTTATAATATTATCTTCAAAAAATTTAAATGGCGGGTTAAGTTTGAAATCGCATCGATATAAAGACTTTTGTATATTTCAAAACGTACTCAGTTTACGAAAATTAAATTTTTAACACATTAACTTTTCATTGTTATATGAGACTAAAAATAAATGTGAATAATTAACAGTTTTCTGATGGCGCTCTGAAAATATGCTGCAATCCGCTGGACTGATGTCACCCGTCGAATTTTTCTTAATTGAAGCTTGTTATTCCGTTTCATAATACTTGCATTGCACAAAAAGCTGATAATTCTTTAGCTAGCCCGAAACGGGCGCTCACTAATCGTGAGTCACGATCCTTTGAAAGTAATCATCACATGTAAAACTTGTACCGTACAAGTTCTCATTTTTATTCAACAAATGCGAGAAGTTTATTGAACATACCCGTTCAAACATTGTCAAAACAAATAATTCAGGGGGCCGCGGCCGGCCGTACATCGCCAACTCAAAATTGGCCAAAAACGTACACAATTTTATGTTGAATCCGTGGTGGCTATATCGCCGAAACGCCCAGGCGATTTGAAGTTTCTGTTCCCGAGTAGTTCGAGTGCGTCAAAAATGACGTCATTTTTTGTGATTGAAATTCCCAAATCTAATTTTTAATTTCTTATTCGATTGCGTTTAGTGAAGTTTTCAGAAATAAACGTTCGACTATTGCACTTTATTTGAACTTATTGTAAAACACATTTTAAAATTCAAATAAAATTTCTGATTTTAATGTAGAAAAAACATTTTTATATGTCTCCATATTTCGCAAAAAGTGCCAATATCGCCAAAATTTCTTGGCAAAACACTAACTTCCTTTTTTTTGACATCGAATATATCTCCATAAAGAATTGTTTTAAAAAATTTTAAATTTGCCAAATGGATAACTTGGTGTTAATCTTGCTAAATATCTTTTGTAGTGTGAAAGTGTTTGCTTGTTGGAGTTATTTTTGTTTATAATTTTGACTAAGATTTTGTCAGCAAATTCGATTATTTGGAATAATTGGCCGATCTTCTATGATACATGTGACCTTATTCGGATGTCATGTTATAAAAGTTCAGTGTCATAGCGTTCCTTAGTATTAAGCTAGAAATAATTGACAAATCGTTACAACGTTCATGAATAAAAAGCAAAGTATATTTATTTTGACTTTCATTCTCATAATTACGGCGATAAAAAAACATGAAGTCAACAGAGTGACCTTTCGTTCACAAAAATTCGATGAAACGTGTTTTAATGTGAATGTCGGAATTTTCGGAACCGACCCGACCTGGAATAGAAGTCGACTTTCTGACCCGCAAAATTTTACATTAAAAACTGAAAATCTCGAAAACATTAAATTAAAAAGTGAAAATTTTTATAAAGAAATTAAAATTATGTTCAATAAAGAAAAATTTATCCAAAAATTTAAAATTTTCTTAAAAAATAAAAAATGATGTTTCAAAATTAAAATTCTGTTTCAAACATGAAAATTCTGTTTAAAAATTGGAATTTTGTTAAAAAATTGAAATTTTGTTAAAAAAATAAAATTCTGTTCGAAAAATTAAAAAATTTCAATCACAATTCAACATATGAAAAGAAATAATTTCGAGTTTGCAAATAACTTCGGGAAGATTTGTTGGGTGCGAGATGGATAGTTTTGGCCCGAGATAATGTAGTTGACGTGACGTAATGCATGGGTGCAATGGTGATATAAAACAAAATCTGGCAGTACCAGAAGTTATTAAATTATCACGCACTTTATCGGACATTGTAATATCGATCCCTATATTCTTTTGTCCCGACTATGCACTTTTGCGCGCCTCCACACCCATCGCTTAACTAAGGCAAGCCAATCAGAGGCGCGGATTCAAAAACGTGCTGTGACAAACACATTTAGGCATCGTTACAATCATATATCTTAAGACAAGATACAGTCTTTTTGGCACATTCAACCTGGCTTAGTTGAGCTTCATGAAGAGTACGAATAGGATTACCGTGAAAATAAAAAATCATTTAACAATCTCAGAAAATCCAAAATCAACTATAGGGTCATAGTTATATGAAATTATCAATATAATGAATATTTAAAATAAAGCTGTTCCAAGGTGAAATAAAAATTTGAAATTTACCAAATTTATTAACTCGCGGCGCAACCAAAATATCTGATCGGGACAAACAGTCGACAGAATATGGCCATCACCATATTTTACGGTATACTTTAGGTTATCATCCAATAATACAATTCGGAATGAATTATAATATAAACCATCAGACATACCGCCAGAGCAAAGAAAAAACCAGAAAATCAACGAAAATCCAAATGGAAAGTCTCTTTTTAAAACCAATACAAAACCAAAAGTGAAAATATTTTTTTTACCAAATTTTTGAATTGCAAAATTGGGAATCATGTGAAAAACAAAGGAAACTGGAAATTTGGAAGAAGCTATTGGTTTAAAATAGTAGTAGGTTGGATGACACATTCTGAATAATCCAAAGTTTTGGAATTAGTCATGGTGAGATGTGTGGATAATTGAGTAGGAGTTGGGTGTAAAAGCGAAATCCAAGAAAATTAAAAAAAACAGAAATAACTTGATTTTTCATTGTTTTTGTGTTAACAGATGTCATGTCCCAAAGTAGGACAAATATAAAATTGAAACAAGTTTGATTTAAAACTATATAACTTAATTATATTTTTTCAATCAAAGATTCTTTTTATTCGACGTTTCGGCTAAACAGCCATTATCAGTGTGAGAGATTTGGATGAACAGGAATCGAAACTTTACATATTTTGAGCGCGAAATCGAGTTTNATCCAACATTGCGTCTCATCCCATATCCAAAATTTTTCATAAATGCGCGAAACCAAGTTTTGGAAAGTTTTAATGCTTGAATAACGGTGGATTCTGCATATTTTTTATCGTTTTTTAACTCTGCAATCACAATTTGGGAAGTTTCATGAGTAATGTCAGCTCTTATGTAAAAATCATCTAATTTTTATTCCAAATCTTTCATGAATTGGATTTCAATCTCTGACCGAACGCGAACTTCAGTTTTAATTCGTAATAAGTCCTCAAAAGAGGTAGCAACGCCAAAAAAATTTGAGATCCAAATTCAGATAAAATTTCTGAAGTTAAAATTTTCTGCGACAAAAAACACTTCTTACCCAAAATCAAGATATATTATTCGTATTTCCATAAAATGGTATTTATTTCAAGATAGTGCCTAAAAGGCCCAGCAAATGCCGTGATAAAAATAAGATGAGTCGTTTCCGTAAGTCGAAATGTAAACGGTTCGTAGTTCACATTGTGAACACGCTACTTATTACTGATAGGCTCTAGGGTTTGAATTTACGTTAAAGAAACTGTATTATTTGTAGATTTTTGTCAAGACGTTTGAGTAACTGTCAGGACGTTTTAGAAGGTAGCTAGTAATTAATATAGTAATTAATCTGAAGTATTTATTTCGGCGTTATTACCTTTCCTTAGAAGCAATATATTTTTTTCATTTTTAATTATTCTTGCAAGCGTCGGTTTTGATATAATCCGCTGAGTTTCAAGAAAAAAGCTGTGATGATATCCACCAAGGTAGCTTCAGGATTTTTCTTAGAGTTTCTTTGCGGACTTCAAGAACCTTTAATTTCTCTTCGACTGATAAATGATAGTTTTTAGCAGTTGTCTTATTTTTTTTCTTTGAAACCTTCTTTGAATTCATGTTTTTTTTAAATTAACTTTATTTAATTTTTTTGATGAAATCAAAGTACACTAGAAATTCTAGTCTAGAAATATAGTAAATTTATCCTTAAGGATGTGGGCGTCGATAATTGGGCTCTTTTTTACACATTTTCAAGTGAAGTTTCTGAGAAACCGCTTGCAGAAATAATTAATTTTTTTTTCAAATACGTAGTACAACTCGTAAGGAGGTCCAGTACTTATTCACAGCATCTGATACCTCAACCTACGCTCAGAAAATGTTTTTAGTAGGCGTCCCTAAAAGCACTAAAAAGCCTACTTCCTCATTCATCTCTCATCACTTTTTATTGATATTTGCAATTAGAATGTAGATATAAATACTCATCACCAATGGAAGCCTTTTTTCAAAATTTTGCTCTAGTGGTCAAAACAGCTTATTTGGGAAGCCTCGCGCAAACGCCTACTCCTCCTTAAATATATATGGAAAAATTTCATTTGTACATCAAATTCACCGCACAAGGCTGAATTAAGGTTCAAATGGAAGCCTTTTTTCGATTTTTTTTCTCCAAAGTCTCAGGAACGACTTGTGAATTTCTAGTTTTTTTGAAATTCTGATCTTTTTGAAATTAAAAAAAAAATTTAAAATTGAATTTAACGTTTTTTTGGCAGTATTTCGAGTTAAGTGTCTACATTCGCAATTTTGAAAGGTGAACAATAAATTCTAGATCGAAATTGGGTACCTTTCACTTCAAATTTCTCAAAAATCTTCAAAAATCTCAAACTTACTTTTTTTTTGAAAAAAATCAAAATTCAGAAAAAATCCTACGCTTTAAAAAACTCAGTGGAAAATTTTCTACAAAATGGGCTATCAAAAAAGTTTTCTGAGAAATCTCAATTATCGACGCCCCACATCCTTAAATCACTAAAAATTCTTCTTTGACCATATTTTAAACGCAATTTTTAACTCTAGATATTGTACAAATTGACCAATCAGGCACATTTTTCCAGAAGTACGCGTATTAGTTAAAGTACGCGTATAGTCGGGGTTTTGGGCGACGACTTTCTAAACTATACGCCGCACCCCGCTGTAGATTCAATTTTATTAAAAAATTAAGTTAGATATCTAGAATAGAACATTTTCAGAAATTTTCTCAGCCCAAAACGCTTTTGACCACTTATAACCCCCCCTGACCAGTTAAAACCCCCTTTTTGGCCAAAGTTTCTCGGGGGGCTTTAAGTGGTAAATCACTGTATAGTACAGTATGTGTTTTTTTTACTTGCGAAATGAAAATTGTCATTGAGGTAATTACGGCCAATAAAAAATGGAAACTAGGTGGATTATAATTTCCAAACCCTTGACATCCGCTATAGCTTGGCTTTCAAAATAAAATCTACTAAAGTTACCATTTTTAATTTGTCCGTTATTTCCTAAATGACAATTTTCATTTCGCAAGTAAAAAAACACATACTGTACATATATATATACTGTATATATTATAAATCAAAATTTATTTTTAAAATAGTAAAAAAAAATGATGAAAAAATCACCAATTTCTATGAATGGCTAATTTTCGAAATAAAAGCAGATTAGTACACTTTTTATTTATTATTTTCAATTTTATATAGTAATCAAGTGACAGTTTGGACAATTTTTGATTAATAAAATTAATTTTTATGATAAATAATTTTTTTCATGAAATACTTAAATAAAAAATTTTGAAATTTCACTTTCAAAAAAAATATCTGTCCAAAGATACGAATAAATTTTAATGTTAAAGTGTTTAATGTTTAAGTGTTTTGTATGCACAAAACACTTTCCTAATAACTGCCTTATCTCACATTTGTATTTGATGTCTAGTTTAATAATTTTTCCGGAACTAAAACAACGGCGAAAAATCTCAAAAAATCTACTTCCCGTAATATTCGAACCAAATATCCAAAAAAAAATGAGTATTTTTTTCGGAATCACCGCAAAATTCATCATAATGTATTCGGAAGAAACAATTCTGTGACATTTTTTGCCCTTTTTCAAAGGTTTTAGGTAGGCTTCAGCCGATATATCACGCATTTTAGAATTTCAGACTACAATGTCGGTCATCACATAAACTTTCATTTTTTGTTAATTTGAAACAAATATCTCCCGGAATCCGAAATTTGTAGTTGATACGAGTTTTCGACGCAAAAGTTCGTTAACCCCTCACACAGCCATTTTGAAAAATACGTGTAGATAAGAGTCAGATGTTTCTGAAAATAAAACCTAACCTACGCAATTTATCGAAATCACTTGTAGAAATATAAAAATCTACTCAAAGACGTCCGATCAAAAATAATGATGATTAGAGACCAACAATCGCAGGTTACTTTTGAGGAAGACACTTTGAAGGAAAAATTATCTGAATCTGCTCAATTTTTGATCTGACGTCTTTGAGGAGATTTTTATATCTTCACGAGTGATTTCGATAAATTGCGTAGGTTAGGTTTTATTTTTAGAAACATCTGACTCTAATCTACAGGTATTTTTCAAAATGGCTGTGTGTGAGGATGTTAACAAACTTTTGCGTCGAAAACTCGTATCAACTACAAACTTCGGATTCCGGGAGATACAGTATGTGTTTTTTCTACTTGCGAAATGAAAATTGTCATTTNGGTAATTACGGCCAATAAAAAATGGTAACTAGGTGGATTATATTTTCAAACCCTTGACATCGGCTATAGCTTGGCTTTCAAAATAAAATCCACCTAGTTACCATTTTTAATTGACCGTAATGATCTAAATGACAATTTTCATTTCGCAAGTAAAAAAACACATACTGTATTTGTTTCAAATTACCAAAAAATTAAAGTTTATGTGATGACCGACATTGTAGTCTGAAATTCTAAAATGCGTGAGAGCAAAGCGCCCCCATGATTGGTCGAGGCCGTGAAAGGAAGGCGCCATGATTGGCTGGGAGAGAAAACAAAATAAAATCGATTTTTACGCACAACACAAATACCAGAAAAGAAAAAACAAATTATTAATCATTTTTTTATATTAGAGAAAATAGATCTGGACGGAGAAAACAGCGAATGAGTTTTGTCGAGCTAGCCCTAGAGGCAGAGAAGCTCTGTAAAGGAAAAAGTTAAAATATTACATCAGGGTCCGGCGCGCCGCGGTGTATACCGAAGAACCTGCCTAGTGTAATTTTTATGTCAATCGTCTATGTTTTTATGTTGTTATTGATATAAAAATTACACTAGGCAGGATCCTAGGTCCTTTAGCTTTTTACGGCCAATTTAAAATGGTAACTAGGTGGATTTTATTTTGAACGCCAAGCTATAGCCGATGTCAAGGGTTTTAAAATAAAATTCACCTAGTTACTATTTTTTAATGGCCGTAATTACCTAAAGGACAATTTTCACTTCGGAAGTAAAAAAAAGTACATACTGTACTACAGTAACTGTAGGTGAAAGTTTTTCGCAAAAAAATTCACATTCACTTCGGATTTTCGGAAAAAAATCCCTATCTTTTGCCTTCACCTATACGCCAGGAAGAAATTTTTTGTTTTCGGATGCGGAGGTTTACGTACAGTATGTAAAAAAAATTGTTCGAGACCAACAAGGGAAATTTCTCTGGATCAAAACCTATAATTTGCAGGAGAATTACTTTCAATCCAGAGGAAATTGGAGCTTTTGGTCTTGAACAATTTTTTTACATACTGTAGGTTTTTAAGTAGGCCAACCTACAATTTTCCATCAAGTTAAAAGTTGAACTTCAAACCCTAATAAAGTGGTAAAATCTGAATAGTCTATTCAGAATAGAGATATTTTAACCTTTTTGAAAGAGGGTAAATTAAACGATGGAATCGAAATTTTCGAAATTGCCTTAGCTAAAGGAACAAATGACCCGGATATCCGAACTGCTGTTTATTCTCAACTAGGAAATGCACATTTTTATTTGAAAAATTTTGAAATTGCAAGAGGTAAGATTTTATCAATTTCAATCAAATAATATAATTTTATCAAAATTAATTTCCTAATCCAAATTTTCATATTTAGCCCTTCTTGGAAAGTTAAAAGTGTAGTGAAACCTTATTAAATTAACTACTGTGAATTTTGTCTAAGCGGACAAAACCGGCAAAACCTACGCATTTTTTCTGAAAACCCAAAAAAGTGTGCGTCTAAACCGGATTTTTACTATAAATTCAATGATCATAAAGATGTAGCGGANATCTTGAAAAAATTTTGAAATTGCAGAAGTAAGATTTATCAATTTCAATCAACATAAATATAATTTTATCCAAGAATTAATTTCCTAATCCAAATTAACTACTGTTGAAGGTTTGTCTAAGCGACAAAACCGGCAAAACCTACGCATTTTTTCCTGAAAACCAAAAAGTGTGCACTTAAACGGATTTTTACTAAAATTCAATGATGCATAAAAGCTGTAGCGGACAAAACCGGTCGGATTATTAAAAGTGTCCGCTTAGACAAAATTCACAGTAAACCGTTAAGTAAAAAAATAACGTGGGTTATAAATCCAATCTTTTGAAATTTTGAAGCCCATAATTCAAATAATGCAACCGTTTTCATTGGTTTATGAAATCATCTCAGATTAGTCAGTTCCCAAGATTCCAATTTTTATAGACAGTGGTATGAAACCAGAACCACCATTGATTATATCAGGGGTTCTCAAAAAGCCAAATAAAGCAGTATTCAAGGGGGTTTCAGTCGCTAGGTTTTTTTATCTGGGAGAAATCTTGAACATTTTCGTTAAAAAACTAGAACCATATCAAATCGACCGAAGCATAAAAATGATATGGATTTCACCGTGAGACTCTAACACCAGCTCAAGTCCGAAACGTTAAAACTAGCGTCGAGCGAATAGTTTGCAATTTGCCAGGATCGCTTGTACAGTAGAAAATAATATTAAACCTCAACATAAGTATTTAAATTGAAATGAACAAGACTATTTTTGAAGGTTATGTTTTTAACCAAAAAGCAAAAATTCTTGTGGTAAAATTTTCGTTACTTTGCCTGTGAAAAGGCAAACTACTGTCGTGTGCGTCTAAGGGGACAACAATTTGGCGATTTGCGAAAAGAAGGCGCCTCTAACAGGACAAAACGGGCGTTAAAATTGTAGTGAGAAAAAAAAATAATACCCATGATAATGTAGCGAAATTTGATTTTTTTAGAGCATTTTTAGTGATTTTTTCAATGGACAAAACGGCGTAGATATAAAACTTTCCCAGACTTTCCATTCAAATATGTTATAGAGTTTGAAATTTTATTTCGAAAAATATTATTTAATTTTTACCGTCGGAGCCGTTCAATAGATATTCTTCCTATTTTTTTAGGATTTCGCCAAAATTTCGTAAAAAAATTGACGTGTAAATACGATACATGGTTTCAGAATTCTGTGGAAGCCAGTTAGGAAAGTATTTGATTAAAGTTTACCTGGTCTGCAGTTTCAATCCGAAGTTTTATTTTTCCACGAGTAATTTTTCTAAAACTCAAAATAATAAAAAGAAATATTTTTAAATTTTATAATTTAACTCAAATTAGGCCAACAAAGACAAATCGATCAAGTATGGAAAATAAGGTGGTACTGATTTTGAGTTACCGGCTGATTCGAAATAGTTTTTCACATGCGATCGAGATATCATATTTCAAATCTGAGACCATATGCAAATAGCCAGTTTTCACTTGTGAATTTGTAACCTATATCTCTGCTTAAAAACCTGAAATAAATTGATTGATATTATTTCCAGTTTTTCCGTAATAAATTAAGCGCTCAAAGTAGCGGCTAAAAATGTTTCTGGGTGTGAGGAGACAGAAACACTTTTTAACAAACAAAAAGTTTTTGACAAACAACATTTTAACAAAATACATGTTATTGAACATAAAAAGTTTATTTAGCTTTCTCTCTTTAAAAGGGCGATACATTATCACTGATACTTCCTATAAAACGTCACTTTTCGGAAGCAATTCATGTGTTAAGGGATCAGAGACTGTAATATGACTCCTTTGTGATGTCCAATTTACATTTGTTTATAAAACCCCCTTAACAACCACATCCTATCAGACACTATATCCATTATTATCCCCGGGTCACTTTAAAAACTTATTCCCTATTCTTTTAACAGGCAAATAAGTTTTTAAAGTGACCCGGGGATAATAATGAATATAAAATGAGAAAAGTATTTTAAATAATTAAATTCAGATTATCATGAAAAAGAACTGGAATTAGCCCGTTCAATGGGTGATGCTAAAAGTGAAGCAAATGCACTTGGCAATTTAGGAAATACTTTAAGGTCATTGTGTCTTTTTGAAGAAGCAAGTGCAAAATGTCTCCAACAGTTACAAATCTGGAGAGAATTAGGAAACAGGTAAAATATAAAAGGTTTTAGTTCGTTCGTTGGATTTTTGTTCATATCGATTACGGGGGCTCCTGGTCCTTTTTTACTAGATTTTAAGCCAAAAATTTTTATTTAATTCAGCTTTTGCTAACGACTCATCNAAAAACTAGTAATTTAACAATTTTAGTAATCTAAAAAAAGAGATAAAATAAATTGATCCGATGAACTAATTTATTTTTCACAAGATATTTGTGCTCAGTTTGAGCTATCTAAGAATGTTATCGGATGAGTTGTTTTTAAAAGCCGAATTAAATAAAAAATTGGCTTGAAAACTTGTAAAAAAGGACCAGGAGCCCCCGTAATTGATATATTCTAAAATAATCAGGATTCTCTTAACAAAAAATCTGCTTACGTCTTTTTGAAAATTTCAACCAATCTCCGTCAGCTACGAGAATTAGGTTTGAAACTACTAGTATGGCGTCTTTCTTTTCAGCGCAATGTAAAAGTTAGTGACACTGTCAGTGAATGTTCTCGGAGATAGTACATCCGATTCCAGTAATTTTAATTATACACGACAGCCAAAGAGTTCTTACGTGCCCTCGACCGGGTTTTTAAGGGGATTGTGGGTGCAGTAGTTATTTTCGACCACGGTCGCAAATTCGGTATTTTTTCAATTGCATCTGACCATCAAGCACCTCGGAAATCGTTTGCAATTAAAAAAAACACCAAATTATTTCTGGATATTTTTTTCTAGAACATTGAAATCGCTTGCTAACTGAAATGCCCGAATAATGACAGATGATCAAAAACAAANATTACTGGAAGCACCCACAATCCCCTTAAGGAACGAGTTTACCGGTAATAACCGGTCAAATCTTAAAATGCCGGTTTCTCGAGAACTGGACAATATTTGTCTATGATTTTTTCACGAAATCTCTTGAAATTTTTCGGCGAACATCATGAAGGGTCAAATTTTGTAATATGACACCAATGGGATCGAAATTCCTCCTATGGGGTCATATTACATGCCAGATGAAAGATAATTTTATTGTGATTCCAAAAATGTGTGAAAAAAAATATTGGGTGTAATATGACCCCCTTAGGACCAAAACATATGTAGTTTTGTAAAAATCAGCTCAGGGTAGCCAAGATTTCAAATTGTAAGAAAAATAAAAAAATTCGAAATATTCAAAATTAATAAAAATATATATTTTTTTTATGGGACTACTTATATGCAAGCATATGTAGTTAAGTTTATTGCTTATAAAGACTTCGGTTATGACAGGTTTGGAAAATGATTTTATTCGCAAAGTTACTTAAGGGTAGCCTGGTCGCACTCTATATGGGGTACCTTTGGGTTAAAAATAGCACGAAATTGCTATGACACTCAGAAGCATTAAACTTATTAAAAAAAATCCAAAAAAAAGTTCAACTTTTCATTTTTCTGAGTATTTTTTTTGGGAAAGCATTGAAACCCACTTTGTCACCAGAAAACTCAAAAATTATCAAGAAGCTGTAAGCAGATTTTTTGAATCAGTGAAACTCAAAGCTTTAGTTGGTGGTACTTTCGACCAATCGACGACTTTCATTTGCCGGAATTTTCACTTCCGGTTTACTAAAATGCGATTTTCTAGATTCAACAAAAATTTTCAAAATTCTGCCCGTCATTAATAACCAAAAACATTATTTCTCATCGTTTCCCAAATTTATACTGCATTTCTGAAATGGTGGACCTAAGGAGGAAATAGATTTTGAATAGCGAAAAGCTTGAAATTAGCTGTTTTTCCCAGTTCTAGAAAGAAATAGTTGGACATTTAAAAAATCCACCCATTTCATATTACAACCATAGTGTTTCCGCGGTTCATACCAAGTTTGAGTGAAATCTTATGCGAGCTCTAGGAGGAGATAGATTTTTAAATTTTGATTACGTGTTCTAGAATTCGCTGCATGGTGGTCACCAGGGTCGGTCAAAAATTTTTATGATTAATTTTTTTTGTAAACTAAAGATAGATCTACCAAATGGCTATTCTCAAAAGTTTCGAAGCAGTTAAGTATTCTGCTAAAGTGGAGTACAAAAGTACATTTTTGCGACCGCTTCCCCCTTAATAAATAAACTTCTCGCCGCAACAAAGTTGTACAAACAAATATCGCTCAGATTGTTCTTTCCTGCACCCGGTTAATACCGCGGTATTTTGAACCAATAACCAGTATTATAACCGTGAACAAATCTGGTAACCAACTATTTTTTTAATTCATTATTTTCAGATGTGGTGAAGCCCGCGCTTTATACAACCTAGGTAATATTTACCATGCAAAAGCGAAGTCTGACTGTAACGGTGTCTCCTCGCCAAATGCCCAGTGGTCTTTACAGGAAGCGATCAGATATTACGAATGTTATCTCGCTATTGTTAAAGCAATGGATGATCAAATTTTAATGGGAAGAGCCTATGGAAATTTAGGGAATGCTCATTACAGGTAAAATAACGATAACCACTACCTGCACATCAGTGTTTGAAACACAGTTCCCGCAAATAAGAAAAACTTTTACTATTGAGGGTTTGTGTACTTCAAAACAGTAGGGCACAGGGGGGTTAACCCCTAGACTCATAGAGCCGTTGTACGGCCTACCCCATAAAAGTGGCTTTCATTTTTTTGAAAAGACCGGAAACGACAAAAATAATCGCCCATAGAGTTTGCGATTAATTTTTGAAAAATAAATTTTTTTTTCGATGAGTCGTTCGAAATATATTTATCCTACTTTTTTTTTTTTTTTTTTTGTATTGAGCGTTCTCTGAATTTTTCTTTATCAGCTTTATCTCATAATTTTTTTAAAAAAAACATGTCTTAAATTCTCAGTCTTAGGAATTCGTCTTGACCATCTTTAAAAAAAATAATAATGTTCTACTAAATGTAAAACTTTTTTTTATTCTTTTGTTTAAAACAGAAAAATTGCTCATGAATGAGAAATATTGTTTACCACTAATTTACATTTCAGGTGAGAATATCGTTTCATAGACGAACCCGATAAGGTAGTTTTTTTATAGACGCGACAGATTGACTTTTCACCACAGACGAACCGTATGAGATATCACAAAACGGTTTTTTGCATTCAACTGGAAACTAAAAAAGCTTAGCCAAATTTTTTTTTTTAATTTTAGAAAAATTTTTTCAAAAATTTGCAAAATTCGAGATTTTAAAATTCCGGAAATGACCCAATATGGGTATCATACGAAACTAGAAGAAATTCTAAGACTATTGACTGAAAAATAAAATTCCAAATTAAGTTTCTTAATATTTTTCATAATGGCAAAGTGGTAAAAAGTCAAATCTGTCGCGTCTAAAAAAAAACTACCTAATATTTTGAATCGGAGACCAGGTTACGAACATAAGGTTCACTCAATTTTATTTTACTAGCATCTCATTATTAAAATTGTATGCTTTTCTATGGAAAACAGTTTGAGTTAACTTTAAATTGTCTGAATATAATTAATTAAAAATTTGAGTCTATCCTTTATCTCAATGATTCACAACAATTAATTCCCTAACACTTAAACTTTTCCATAATATGACTTCAAAGTCAAGCCAAAAAAGTGGCTCTCATGCCTCTAGGGGATATCAATACTCAAATGAGTCAAGGGGTTAAGGTACTTTAGAAATTAGATATTTTTTGGTAAAGATTGGGAACATACGGCGACAATTGTATATTGTAGTTCGTAACCATGAAAAGTATAAAATTGATATAATTCTAGAAAATATTTAAAACCAACCATTCACCGCCCCACACCCATTGACTATATAAAGGCACGACTTTGAGCGCTTATTACTGGAAAAGTAAAAGTGTTTGCAACTTTATTGTTCTTTAGTCCCCGACGAAAAGTGCCATTTTTGCCACTTAAAGTCGTATTTTATTTTCCTTATATTTACGAACTAATTTTTATACAAACTGAACATTTTCGAAGCAATTTTTAAAAAAATGGTGATGTCGGAATTTTAAATTTCAGGTCTGGTAATTTTCTTGGGTATCGGATACAAAAAANTCAGGTCTGCTAATTTTCTTCAGGCTCAAGCTATTTTGGGAATGTTTTTGGCGTTTTTTTTAGATAAGCATACATCGCCCCGCTAACAAGATCTGCTTAAATTTTGAAATCTTACACTGTGTGGCTAGCCGTGTTTGCGGGATAAAATAGGATTAAAATTTGGATATTTTTAGTTTTAAATAAAAAACTAAATAATTATAAATATCAGACTGGGAGCTTTCGAAACGGCGATTGAATGTCATGGTGAGCGACTCAAGATAGCCCAGGGACAAGGCGATATACAAGCCGAGAGACGAGCTTACACAAATCTGGGAAATGCAAATGTTTTCTTAGAGAAATATGCCATCGCCATTCAATTCTATCAGAAAGGTAACAATTAAATAGCTATTGCAGTACAGTATGTGTTTTTTTACTTGCGAAATGAAAATTGTCATTTAGGTAATTACGGCCAATAAAAAATGGTAACTAGGTGGATTATATTTTCAAACCCTTGACATCGGCTATAGCTTGGTTTTCAAAATAAAATCCACCTAGTTACCATTTTTAATTGGCCGTAATAACCGAAATGACAATTTTCATTTCGCAAGTAAAAAAACACATACTGTAGGTTTTATTAAATTTTCCAGGGACTTGAAATGAATTTCAAAAGTTAAAGAAGGGGTATTGAGTTTATTGGCTCATCTTGCCCAAATATATCAACATTATAATTACGTGTCCTAAAGAAATTTGACGTCAGAGACCTTAAGGATCGCGTGATTTGATTGGTCAATATACATTGACTCTTGTCTGACGTCAAAGATCTACGGGACACGTAAGTATAATCTCAAACTATGGTTTTTAGAACTAAAAATAAAAATTCCAGAATTTGAACTAATTCAAAAGAAATGGAAATTACAACTGCTTGGAGCTTTCTGGAAACAACGTCCAAAGTTAACCCTCCGAAGCATATAAGAAAAAGTCCGCCGAGGCATAATAGCCTTTCAGGAGGCAATACTTTGAGCGTTGTTCACAGAAAACTCTTATTAGATAAACCATCAATTTTTCCTTAAAGGAATTAAAATGATCAAGTTGAAAAGTTAAATTTTCGAAAAAAATTGATATTCTAGAAATTTTATGTTTAATTCTAGAAAAAAACGTTTTAAAAGCAAGGTTAATTGAACCACGTGATACTACCGCATGGTAGGCTCCAATAAATGTATGTTTATCTGAATAACTGCGCGGTGCTCTGTTTTACTCAGGTCGCTTTTTTTTCGGTTGGCCCACCTAAGGGGTATCTGTTCTGGGAGAACTAGACTAGATAGCGACAAACGG
>SCLH01001894.1:169541-180121 GCA_004367855.1 Oikopleura vanhoeffeni | reverse complement strand
CTTCACATTTTAAAGCAAAAGATGAAGTCGTACCAGATTTTTTATGGAAACAGTTTTGGATTCCTCGGTTGATAAACTGTACAATTTAAGCTACATAAGAAATAATAAAAAAAAAAAAAAATTTTTTGAAATTTCAAATTTTTTCATATTTTTCGAAACTTTTGGTAGGCTCTAGAAAAAAAAATCGCGTCATGAGCCAAAATTTGACTAATTAAATGATGCCCGGAATGCTTATTTAAACTTGGTTAGAACGAAAAATAATCTTATTCATCAGTTATCTCAAACGAACTTCTAGCGTAAAACCTTTATAAAAATATTCGATTTTTTCCAAATTTCTAGAGTTTGAAATTTTTTTTTTAGGATCTGACTAAATTAAAAGATGCTCATAAGTGGTCAGGAAATATTGTGTATAAACTAAAATATTTTTGTATGTTAGTTAGCTCAAACGAACTTGTCGCAAATCTGAAATTTCCGTTTTTCAATCGTGTTTTTGCGTAGGTTAAAATATTTTTGGCACCCTCACAGAAAAAAAATCAGCAGAGGAGATTTTGTTTTATCAGTCGTTAAAAATATCAAGTCGTAACAATATCGTCCCCGTAGTAATCAGTTAAAAAACCTTAAAACGCCGGGGAACCTCCTTAATTATCTGTAAATTTAATTTATTTAGCAGATATTTCAATGAAATTATTCGTCTTATGAGTCAGATTAAAATCATATACAGCGGGGTGCGGCGTATAGTTATACGCGTATAGTTGGTACCGAGATAAAAACCTACGTAAGCTTGCCGCAAAAACTACGCTTTTGAAAAATAAATTTATTCGTTCCTGGCGTGGCGGCGTTATAGTTATTGGAAAAAAGATAAGGGCTTTTTTTTCAAACGTTCCTAGGCAAAGATAGGCGTTTTTCACCAGGAATTTCAGGACCAAGATTCTCCTGTCGGTGGCGACAATGAAAAATTCATTTTTTTAAAAAACATGTTCAGATTGACCAATGAAGTGTCGGTATTTCAAACAAGTTTAAAAACATGTTTTCAAGTCAAACATTCATGTGTAATCTTAGAAGATTTTGTAACGAAAAATTTATTTTTTTAAATGCAACCAAAAATTTCTAACTCTGACCACCCCTTAACTCAATTACATATAACTCTAGATACTGCTTTAAATTGACCAAATCAGCGTGGTTCTTTATTTTTTTTCTTTGAAATCTTCTTTGAATTTCATGTTTTTTTTTAATTTTACTTTATTTCATTTTTTCGATGAAATCAAATTTATACATACACTAAAAATTCTAGTCTAGAATAATGTAAAATTACCCTTTTAAAATCACCAAAAATTCTTTCTTTGACCATATTTTTAACGCAATTTGTTAACTCTAGATATTGTACCAAATTGACCAATCAGAGCACATTTTCCCAGTAAGTACGCGTAAAATTAGAATTACGCGTATAGTCCGGGTTTTGGGCGACGAACCTTTCTAACTATACGCCGCACCCGCTGTATGACAAATAAAAATCCGAAGGTTATTGGCAAGTTTATCTCATTAATAATAAACTTGACTTGCCTACCAAAATTTTTATTGAAAATTATTTAGCAATACAATTGTTGACTTGAACAAATATCGCGACCGAAAAATATGTTTGACAGACTTTTTTTGACGGCATTGTTTTATTAACTTATATTTTTCCGATTTTTAAACAAGTAAAAAAAACTTTTATTTTCAAAGCTGCAGTGATTGAGGGGTTATGCATCTAAAGCTTTGAAAATCAGAATCTCAGAATTGAAATTTTTTAAAAATTCAGGAATCTCAGAATTTGAAGTTCTGACAATCAGCATTATCAGACTATTGTCATAACGATCATGATCCAGTTATCACAATTTATTTGTCAGATATCTCTTTTCTACCTGGAAAAGTAACTCCAACATCCCCTACTACTTCAGAAAAATTTTTTGTCTTTTTTCTGATCTTGGCCAATAGCAGAGGCCTTTTTATCAGAATACATAAACCATCTTAAAGGGGGTTTTGGGTGTAGAATGTTGGATTGCTGGGCGAAAATAGCCCTCTCCTTTCCAGCTGGACTGTTAGGGTCGATAACGGGCACGATAAGAATAAATGAGAAGAAAAAATACGAGGAGACTAAAACCTCTCCTCTGTCAACTGCAAAGTAAAATGTTTTTAATTCTGGTGATGATGGCTCACCGGCTTGCGGGGCATCGAAAAAACTGGTTAAAAATATGTTCTCCAATTCACACAAAAAATTGTAAAATCTCGATCCAATTTTGCTTAAATTGATTAAAACAAAGATGTTCGATAAAGTACGGACGGTCTTCAAATAATTACCAAAAAAAAAAAATTAACCCAAAAATCTTTTTTTGATTTTTAGACGTAAAAAAGAAATTTCAGAATTTATCTTTAAAATCTGTATAAAACTTGGTAACTTGGTTAATGTTGGTTAGAATTGAATGAAAACAGAAAATGTATGAAACCTACGAAATATTGTCATATTTTACCAAAAGCTCGTTTGAAAAAAATATTCTCCGTAGGTTTTAAGCGTGAAAACAGATTCATTGTTAATAATTAATTAGCGCTCATGGTAAATTTCGAGTATGATGAGAAGAAAATCCAAACACGCCCACGCTAAAAGCTCGAACCATCAAACCACTTTATTTACATATTTTATTTATGTTGAACAATCATACATCACATTTTCATATTACGCACTTATTATTTCATCACTTTTTAAGAACAAATTATTGTTTTTTGAACGGAGTTCTAGAGAATATATTAAACTATTTTGTCCACCCCATTGCATTCTTTACACCCACACCCCCTTAAGGGGGTGTGCATGTCTGATTTTAATGAAGGGACTAAGAGGCAATCAGGAGTGCACCAAAATTTTGCTTCGGGATTGCCTACAAAATGTATTTCGAATTCAAATTCTCCAAAAAAAATAATTTTTCGAAAAATATTTCGGAAAATATTGCGCCTACTTTCGAAAAATCGGTGCACATTTTTTTTCTCGGGCATTGGTAACAAGGTGTACTTTTGAAAAAATCTTAGCTTTTTATGAAATTTAACCTCGGAAGAGATAAGATTTTTAAACCTAAAATCGTTGAAAAATGGCCAAAATCAAACCGACGATTGGTCCGCTAGAAACATTAAGATGGAAATGAACAAGTCTCCTACAAGTCTTTAGTTTGCTTATTTCACATATTATTTTTGTCAACTTTTAACGAATTTCGATATATGGTCTGAAAATTTTGCGAAGTGACCTCCTGTTACGACTATGGTGACGATTAGTGTAATCATCAAAATCTTGAGTTTGACCGTTGGAATTTCACAAGATACGGCTAGGTCTACCAAATTTGGCATTTTGGAATTATTTCTCAAGGTTTCAGATTTTGCATTGAATACACTCCAGAACATTAGCGAAACAGGGAGACCTAAGCAAAACGGAAATTCTATCTCCTCTGTGTTTTCTATTTTGAATTACACCTAAATGTACAACATTACCTGTATAATTAGTTATACAAACCTTCTGTGAAGCGTGTTTTTGTCGATAAGTGCTTTATTTTTTCTAGAATATGCGATGGACCATCGTTTTTTGAGATTTTTCCATCGTAAATTCTATTCTCCTCTGAGGTTTAGATTTCAAAATTCACTCAAATTTTCGCAAAAAGAAGCTCAGAAAAATTAAACTTCTGTGGAGCCGTTTTTTGAATTTTCACTCCAAACTCAAAATATGAATTTTTTAAGGTCGTGAAAAAATTTTCCGGAAATTAAAATGTGCTTCATGAAATGAACAAGGTCTCCTACAAGTCTTAGTTTGGCTATTTCACATATTATGTCAAACTTTTCAACGAATTTCGATTATATGCGTTCTGAAATTTTGCGCGAGTGACCTCCTGTTACGACTATTGTGACGATTAGTGTAATCATCAAATTCTGAGTTTGACCTTGATTTCACAGATACGCTAGGTCTACCAATTGGCATTTTGGAATTATTTCTCCAAGGTTCAGATTTTTGCATGAATACATCCCAGACACATTAAAGCGAAACAGGAGACCTAAGCCAAACGGAAATTTCTATCTCCTCTGATGTTCTAGTTGGAATTACACCTAAATTTACAAATTACCTGTAAATTAGTATACAAACTTTCTGTGGAGCGTTTTTGTCGATAAGTGACTTTATTTTTCTAGAATATGCGATGGACCATCGTTTTTTGAATTTTCCATCGGAAATTCTATCTCCTCTTGAGGTTAGATTTCAAAATTCACTCAAATTTTCGCAAAAAGGAAGCTCAGAACAAATTTAAAATTCTGTGGAGCCGTTTTTTTGAATTTCGACTCCAAACCTCAAAATTATGAATTTTTTAATGGTCACGTGAAAAAATTTCCGAAATAAAAATGGCTTCGATTTTTTTCGAAAGTTAGGCTCCAAAACAAGCTTGTGGAGAAACCACTGAAGAGAAAGTTGGCTTACGTCACACGGTTGCTTTTTTGAGGGTGAATAGGAAACATTAAAATTCTTATGATGGATCAAATAACAAATGCGCAAAAGAATCAGCTCACCAAATAATAATTTTGCTCGAGACGTTTTTTTTCAAATCCCTGTCGCTGATTGGATAATCTTAATGACGCATATTGGCGCGTTCATTGTTTGCCAGAAACGGATTTCCTTGCAAGTTTCTAAGCATTTTTGATATAAAAAAATTTTTGAAAAATTTTTTTTTTAACCTTTAAAAATTGCAATGAAAGTTTTCGCAAGTGTGTAGTTCATGATGAGTCATAAATTTGAGGAATTGTCTCAGTTTTTTCGATTTAACCCCTCGGGACTTCAACAATCATTTGTACTTTTATAAAACAAAAAACTCAAGAAAGTTAATCAAATGCAGAAACGAGAACATGAATTTTAAGGTAAAAATTTTTATGAGAAAAATTTTCGGTGATGCTTTCGATGAGTCATCACTTCCGCGTTTAACCGGAAGTACCAAATATACTTTTGGGGTAGCTTTCAGGGTGAGAATAACACTGAAAAAAATTTTGTGATATTTTTGATGAGTCCCCACTTTCCGGTTTGACCGCGCAAGTTCAAAACTATATTCCTCATTTTATCAATAACAATATACTTTTGGGTAGCTTTCAGGCGTGGAAAAAACACAAAAAAATGTTGTGTTGATATTTTTGATGAGTCCTCACTTCCGGTTTGACCGGGAAGTCGAACTATATTTCGTCATTTTCATCAGTAATTAATATACTTTCGGGTTAGTTTCAGGATGAAATAACTCATTATAAAAATCTTCATTTTAAGGGGGTTGGGTTGTCGTAATCTTGGTACCTTTCAATCCCGCAGAATAATTCTAGGGCAGTTGTGAAAAATCTGAGGATACTCGTTATAGCTCTAGGCCTTAGTCTAAGGATTTCATACCTCGAAGTCAACATTGGTACATCACCCACCAGGTGGTGAGTCTATTCTAGAAAAACACTAAACGTTTTTTAATCTATCTCTTATTGTAGACCCCACATACAATAGCGTTTGCCATATTGTCCTTATTCTCCATTCCAAATTTTTAATTAAAATTATTATCGATTATTTTGAAATATGGATTTTTGAAAACCATAATTTTTCCCAAAAAAATATTTGAAGACCTTTTTTTTTTGCTGTTCACCCATATTTTTATTGAAAAAGAGGTTGAATTTTTTGAAATTTTTTTTAAAAAAAAGACCCTTTTGAATTTTTTTGCCATATTGTCCTTATTTGAGGGACGCGACCCCAAAATTATAAAAAGCGTAGGTTTTGTGATTACATTTCTGCCATTATTGTCTTTATAGAGGGTGTCCTTATTAGACGCAAACCACAGTTATAAGCATTTTATCAATTTTTTTTGGTTTAACTTCCGGTCAAAACCGGAAGTTGATGTGTCATCGAAAATATTATCATATTTTTCCCGTCAAGTTTTTTTACCTGTTATTCACCCTCAACTACAAGATTACTATAATAAGATTTTTAAGGTTCACTTCGGTCAAACGCGGTAATTTTTTCACGCTTATTTGATCATTGAAATACGCCCTTAAGTATTATATAACTAAATTTGATTAAAGCCCTTTTAATTCACTTCGAGTTCAAACCGGAAGTGATGACCATTGGAAATTCCATAAAAATTAAGTTTCTCGTAAAAATTCTACCCTAATAAATTGTCAACTTTTATACTTTGGCCTCTAAATTTCGTTGAAATCGTTATTTGTATTTAAAATTTAAAATGACATTTGAAGTACCCAAGGTGGTAATTTTATTACGTAACAAATGACGTCCACAAAAGTTTATTTTATCATTTTTTAGGCAAATTTTAATTTTTTTAAGTTTATTTTTTTTCGTAAGTAGTCAAATGTTTACTGGGCACCCGCTCTGTCAATTATAATTTTCGAGCAAAATCATTATTTAGCCGAGCTGATTCTTTTGCGCTATTCGTATTTTTTATCTCATCATAAGAATTTTAATGTTCCTATTTCACCCTTATAAAAGCACCCTTCGTTCAAACCCGATACTTAGAGTTTTATTGTGTCATTTGCACAAGTTCATAATTTTGAACATAATTTTGAGAAAAATACTTATTGGAAAAAACGGAAAATCTTTCGAAAAATTTATTGTTGTCATTTAGGTTGTTGTATTCGTTCAAAACATAAACAATTGATTTGAGTGCATTTTTATGACATTAATAACTGCAGAAATGTAGGAGCAGGGATACCCTTAAATGAATAAGAAGAAACACGATATTTTTCCTTATTTGTTTGAGAGGGGCATCAAAAATTATAATTTCATTAGCCCAAGCTATTTCTGCATGATTTTTGATCTCTGGATTCTGTATCTTTACAATTTCGAAACTTCTGTTGTTAGTAAAACATTAGCCTGAAGATGCGAAAGCGATACGTAGCGTTTGATTTTTTACCTTCATCCGAATTAGTAAATAGTAATCAGACGCGGTTATTGGTTGGTCAGATAAACTACGTAAGAAATATTTTCCAAAACAAGTTCACCTCAACTGCATTAAAAGAAAACAGTCTGAAAACTGATTTCACATGATCTGAAATTCAGATTCTGGATAATAAAAAAGATGTTTTTTTTTTATCGATTTAATAATTAAAAGTGCCTAAAATGGTAAAAATTGCCCCTTTAAAATGAAACATTTCAACAAATTGATCAAAAACGACCTCGTTTGAAATGTCAATAATCTGGCTAATTTGACCAAGATTTGTCAAAACACTAAGATTTTTTTCGAGTGAATTGTTTCCTGATTGAAAATTAACAAAGAGAATATAAAAATCTTTGCATCGTTTGATCGTTATATTCAAAAATCATTCAGAAATCAAATTATCCAGACGACGCCCTTTTTCGTGTTAGAATATTTTTATGATTTTTGTATTTTTTTTATGCTTTTCCGTCACGATTGGATATCGATGTAACGAAAAAACTTGTGGTCATTGTTATACAGTATTTCATGATGACCACCCAAGATTTCAAAGATACAGACGTGGTTGTGAAAAAGTAAGGTATATCATTCAATTTTGTCATTTTTTATAGGGTAGTAGCAATGCTACTGTAGCATAGCCCAAGTGTGCAGCGGGAACCCTTGAGATTTACTTATTATTGCGAAAACACAACAATTCCAAGCAATAATTTTTTTTTTGGTTTTTAGACGGTCAGAAAATTTCTTCTTAAAACCTTCAATTTCAGCACAAACTTGTTCTTTGAATATAATAAACTAAGTTTTTTGCTATATTATATGGCTATATCATGAATTATTATTGAAAAATAAAATGTACGAAAAAAAAATTCAAAAAATGCGTAGGCAGCACACTTTTTAAGCTGTATATTTATTCATCCACGGTTCAAACGTGAACCTTTTATTGTTACTATGCTTAATTTTCAATGCTTTTTGATGCGCATAACGAGAGCCGCACGAAAGACTGCGTCATGGAGGGTTATTCCGATTTGGAATTTCAACGGTATTTTTCATATTAAAATGCCAAATTTTTTTTGTTTTCCATTTTGCCATCGCATTTTTATGTTTTTGAATTATTTTTTTCATCTCAAAATTAGAACTGAAGGCAATCATTTTAAAACTTACTTTCTGACCACTAGGTGGCTCAAATGTTTTTTTGTTTTATACATGTAATTATTTTTGTATTTTATTATTTACAAGATATTTGGGCTCAGTTTGAGCTGTCTAAGAATGAAATCGAATGAGTTGTTTTCAAAAGCCAAATTATTTTAAAAAAAGGGCCAAAAATCTAGTAAAAAGTGACCAGGAAGCCCCGTAATCGATATGGAATATTTTTTAGCACTTATTCACCCTAAGAGTGTTTTTGATATAACCTTCGGATTTACTTTGGCCCCTGGTTCTCCCGCTCCAAACCTTACTTATTACTTCTAATCAATTCAGATTTTGCTGTCACACGAATTTTGAGTGCAATGGCGTATCACATCATTGTGGTTTGTATGGTATGAGACTTGGTGGTTGAAAACTCTCGGTTACCTCTCAGAATATAAAAATAATATGTCATATCGATACCTATCCCGAGTTCATTTTTTTTTATACTTGTAAAGATCTATTTCGGGACATGATTCGCGTGACGATGACTAAACTGTTGATGATATTGAATATGCCATAATTTACACACAATCTTAGCACCTACACACTCAATCGAGCGAATAAAAATACAGATGAAGCAGAATAGCTTATGACTGAAAAATACGTAATCATCACGCCTTTTTCGCCCGAAATACTCGTAGTAGTTTTTCATAATAAAACAAAAAAATTATGTGGACTCGGGAATCGTGATCAATATTGACGCTATTATTTTGGTTTTAGTACACTCAGCATTTTATTGCTTTATGTTCCTGAAATAAAAAAAAATATAATTTGGGTGTACTAAGGATCTCATTGCTTTTTGTACCTACATGGGTACNCGAGACACTTTTCATTTCTTCAATCACCAAACTTTAAGTATAAATGACACTGAATTAGCTTTGCAAGCGGAACTTTCAAGAAAATCACGTGATTGGGACACTATGGATTGGAGTGATGATAACTGGGAATTTGACGATGAAATCAGGGATCGGATCAAAATAATTTTGATACCAAAAAACTATATTTTTGTATGTTTATGAGTACACTTATATTTATTGCGCGCAAAAATTTTTGCTCGCCAAACTTAGTTCGCTTTTGGAGCAGGTGAAACTTCGTTTAAAGTAGATTTTGTACATTTTCTGATATCCCTTATTGCCCTCCCCGCAAGATTTGGTCCCTCAAAAACACGGGGGTTGGGAAAACGACGCGTCATTTGAAAACGAGTCATCCAATATAGTTCTTAGATAGCTCAAACTGAGCACAATTATCTAATTAATATAAACATTAAATTTTATTTTCAATAGGACCAATGTTTTTATTTTTTTTCTAAAATAACTTAAATTGTTTAATTGTTAGTTTTTGTTAAAAATAGAAACAAAGGTCTGAGAAAAATAGAAACAATGGTCTGATTCGGACCAATTTGTATTTTGTATTATTCACTAGATATTTGTGCACAGTTTGAGCTATCTAAGAACTTAATTGGATGACGTCGTTTTCTTACCCCCCCGTGTTTTTGAGGGACCAAATCTTGCGGGGAGAGCAATAAAGGAATATTTGGTGAAAAGTAAAATTTTAACAAATTGTATGATCCTTTGATAAAGAGAAGACGAATTCTCACAAGAAGACGATTTCTCCCAAGAAGGGGAAATAACACAAAAAGACAAAATCGCCGACGAAATATCTGACGAAATAACTAACGAAATCTCAATTGAAAACATACTAGTCCCAATTGCATCACCAAAATATATAAGACCAAAATATCAAACAGTTTTGAATGACATAAAACTAAGAAAATCTTGGGGAAAACCGATGTCACAATCTGTGCGCGATTGGAGAGAATGTCCAAAATTAGAAGCAGAAAATGGAAAAATAATTTGCGATTTGAGTTCCTGTGCAATTGTATGTGACGATGGCTTTTTTCCAGTAAAGTCAAGGATTCATATTTAAAATTTCGACCGAATGACTTAGGTGTTATTTTTTTTAGATTGGACTATCTATTATACAATATTTTGAACAAACGGTGATGGCAACTTAAATTTTTTTTTCGAGCTACGTATATTTAAGCAGTATATCTAGCCCTTACGGAATTCTGTTTTTTGAAATTCGGATTATTTTAGGGATTTTGAGTATGAAATGAGAAATACTGAGCTGTGATTGGCTGACGAGAGCCGAACAAATGAATAGTCCAGCATGATGATTGGCTTAGGAAATTCGCCTACGCAAAAGAAGAACGAAACACCAAAATAATTGATGTTTCTAGTTTATAAAATAATCATAATTTTTTCAAAATAAGAAATAAAGAGAAAAGTCTAATTTAATATTATTATCTATTTTGAACTCACTTTGATTGAACTATGGCCTGTAAACTTGATTTTTGTTATCGCCAATTAATCTTAACCACTTAAAATTCTAAAAATAATAAAGGAATAATCCGAATTTTAAAAAACAAATTTC
>SCLH01001894.1:146791-168255 GCA_004367855.1 Oikopleura vanhoeffeni | reverse complement strand
AATATCAAACAGTTTTGAATGACATAAACCTAAGAAAATCTTGGGGAAAACCGATGTCACAATCTGTGCGCGATTGGAGAGAATGCCCAAAATTAGAAACAGAAAATGGAAAAATAATTTGCGATTTGAGTTCCTGTGCAATTGTATGTGACGATGGCTTTTTCCCAGTAAAGTCAAGGATTCATATTTAAAATTTCGACCGAATGACTTAGGTGGTATTTTTTTTAGATTGGACTATCTATTATACAATATTTTGAACAAACGGTGATGACAACTTAAATTTTTTTTCGAGCTACGTATATTTAAGCAGTATATCTAGCCCTTACGGAATTCTGTTTTTTGAAATTCGGATTATTTTAGGGATTTTGAGTATGAAATAAGAAATACTGAGCTGTGATTGGCTGACCAGAGCCGAACAAATGAATATTCCAGCATGATCATTGGCTTAGGAAATTCGCCTACGCAAAAGAAGAACGAAACACCAAAATAATTGATGTTTCTAGTTTATAAAATAATCATAATTTTTTATTTTTTCAAAATAAGAAATAAAGTGAAAAGTCTAATTTAGTATTATTATCTATTTTGAACTCACTTGGATTGAACTATGGCCTGTAAACTTGATTTTTGTTATCGCCAATTAATCTTAACCACTTAAAATTCTAAAAATAATAAAGGAATAATCCGAATTTTAAAAAACAAATTTCTGTAACAAGTCCATTTATCTTTTAATATACTAAGCCCAAAATAAAATATACAGGTTGTCATCACCGTTTGTTCAGGATAATGTTGTCAAATCGAAATTAAAAACTACATTAGGGGGGTTGTGGCGGCAGAAAAAGTTATGGTGAAAGTTAAAGTATTTAACCAACCACTAAAAAACCAATTGGTGATATAATCGTTGCTTTTCTATGCTCCGTTTTCCTATTTTCAACTAAGAAATTATGTTTTCAACAAAAATATTTTTTTTCCAGTTCGAAACCTCATGTAAATTTTTGAAATCGACGAAGATGCCTCCACAAAGTTGTAATATCTTAAAAAGTGAAACCGATAAAAAGAAGATTTTAGCACCAAAGATAAAGCATAATGAAAAACCTAACCATTTCAAATTACACGTGAATAGGATAATATAAGCTATATTTTATTTTTTTGCTAAAATAACTTACTCAGATTGGCATTATATTATCACCTCGACTCTCCCGAACTTCGTATTATATATCCCCTTAGGAAGTAGATTGTTAAATTCTGGTTTGGTCTAGTACATTGGTACTACTTAAGGTACATAATGTACTAGACCAAACCAGAATTTAACTATTTACTTCCTAAGGGGATATAGCCTACATATATAATAAGCCTGTATATAATACGAAGTTCGAGAGAGTCGAGGTGATAATATATTGCCAATCTGAGTACAGTCGTTAAGTTATTTTAGCGAAAAAATCTTACCAGGCTGTCCGCACTCCAAAAATTTTTGAGTTCATTGATGGAAATATTTATAAGACAAGCTTAAACAGGAGATTATTTGCAATTTTTAGTTTTTTCTAGTAAAATTTTTTGTAATTTCTAAAAACTGAGTCATTGTTCATTTTTCAAGACCGCGAAGAGCCTAACTCGAATAGTATTTTGTATTTGATAAAAATTTTGACATCCCAAATTGACAAAATTATAAAATAATTACAAAAATGAATCCCTAGATCTAGGGTTATAAAATAACTAGCTGCAGAAAACATAAAAAAGATATTTTCTGGAATGCTTCTCTTGCCCAATGTCAGACCTGTGACCCATATCCGACAGATTCAAAAACAAATTGTTTTGTCAGCAAAAAAGGACGCCAGATTTGTACTTTTAAATGTGCAGAAAATGAGAAGAAAATAGAAAAAAGATCAAAATGTATCTGTAAAGATGACTGTAACTGGTCTGTGAAAATGCTTTCGGATTGTAATACTATCAGTTCTTTTGGGCATACTATTTTCAAATAAAATATATAATAAATGATTTTAAATTTTATGTGTTATTGCCAATAACTTATTGGGGTGAAAATATACTTATTTTTTGTTAATGCCTTAACTCTGTAACTGGTAAATACTGATACCACCGGTAGAAATTTGTAATCGAATGGGCACTGATCATTGGTCCACAGGGTATCTGATGTTTAAATTCAAACTTAATTCAACATTAAGGGGATTGTGGGTGTAGTAGTTAATTTCAATCACGGTCTAAATTTCGATATATTTTTTTATCTGACCATCCAGCACATGAGAAATTGATAGCAAGCAAACAAAATAGGTTTTATGATATACAGGGGGGTCCAATATCTCTGGCACAATATTGCCGAATTTACCAATATGTCCGAAATTATTTGGCAAAACAACTTTCGGCAATATTGCACCCCCCCCTGTAACTAGTTCTGGAATATCAGATTCGCTTGCAGAAAAAATAATTAATTCAAAATTATAGACATAGGATAGTCGAAAATTATAAAAAAAAAACTTGCAACAAAAAGTTAAATTAAATGACAGTATTTCGCTTCAATAATTGTTAAGTTGTTTGCTTCTTTTTTGGTTTTTGAATTTTTAGCGTAATCATTGTTCTGCGTAAAGATAGAAATAGTAACTTTAAACAAGTTCCTCAAGATGGTCTACCCGCCTTAATAATATGATGCAACTGCCCTGCAATAAATCTAAAAAGATGCACATATTGAGTTACCGGTAATTTATTATAATATGGCTTAAAAGGGATTATAAGCGGGGCCGACGGACCCATATCCACTTTAACTTATAGTCTGGCCGATCTTATAGACTATTAGGTCGGCCAGAAGCCCTGATCCGCAGCCCCTTGGCCCAGCTAAAATTCGCATTAGCCGGGCTAATAACTAACGGTAAGTTATTTACTTCCTTTAATCCATTCTCATTTTCCAGAGACCGGAAAGTTGTCTCCTTGCGCCGCGCCGCGTTAGAATGAGACAAATATCATTTTGTTTTCTCATTCTCTAGTTGATTGCTCGATTTGCCTACTCATTCTTGTAATATGAATAATTGGGTTTAATAACACCAAATGTCCTTCTATTAACGTAACTTGGAATGCTAGACTACTGGTAAGGCTTTGTTTCTTTATTTTAAGTCTACCATTTTTAGAGTTTATCGATCCTTATATCGAAGATCCTGCCTAGTGTAATTTTTATGTCAATAACAACATAAAAACATAGACGATTGACATAAAAATTACACTAGGCAGGTTCTTCGATATAGCATCTCTAGTGCCTGCTTGATCAGTGCCTCAGGTGAGAATATACTTAATCGAACCATCGACTGCATTGCTGACAAAAGCATATACAGCGGCTGAACTCAGTCCGATATATTCTCCTTAACATTTAACTCCTGATTAAGATATTTACATAATGGCCTTATCGAGAGTCACAGAGTGTTAACGAGCATCTAAGTTATAGGCTTTTCGAATATAAACGCATCAGTTTTACTCAACTTATTATTTGTTTCAAAAGTCCGGTGTCTGCTGCGTTGACTCTGGTGTCTGATGACTGAATGGCGCCAGACGATGGTTTTGCTTTCATCCAACTTCCCCACCTCTCTTCGATCAAAAAAATAATTTTTGATTTTTGGACCTTACTTCTTTGGGACGAGAGCTCTCCTATTTTGTTTTAATGATCTGTATGAACACCAAAAAGGCCATAGTCACATTCGGAGCAGGGCAAAACGCACGGCCGCGAAAATAAAATAAATGTGCGGTTGTTTGAAACAGCAGGCTCCTCAGGGCTAACATTACTTCATTACAAATTTTGTCTGTTGTTCAAACTGCTTTTTCTATCAGTACAAATGAAAATTTAATTCTTAATCTGATTCTTTGATTAATTCGATTCTTAATCCCAAAACATGCTCAATAATGTTAATTCTATTCCTGTTGTCACCTCTGAAGCTGATCTTGATGACACCGTATTTTCCGATCTGACTTTTAATTCTGATAGTGAATCCAAATTTTAAACCACGTTTTAAGCTTTTCAATGTATACTGTATTTATCTCAAAATAATTGAACTTGGCTAATAACTTTCAAATTGTTATTTAAATTACTGTACACCGAATTTGTGCGCTAATCAAGTCTCTATGAGCAATAAACTAGCTTTCTTTTTACCTCCACCGTGGGGTATTAAGTTAAAGTATCACAAAAAATAAAAATAATTAATAATTTCCCTCTTTGTAATAAGACAACAAATCTTCTATTTATTCGAATATTTATTCATTTGGAATAGGAAAAAAAGCATAAATGCAAAGGTCGCCATTCCGGGCATAAAATTCTAAGTTTGCATTTGGAGTGATCAGAAATTCGTCCATCGCTTTAACATCAATTTCGTTGAGAGAACCTTTTCCACTCCAAACTAGGCAACCCAGCGGGGTATCGCAATTTTTCAAAGTCCACTTTGCATTATTTTTTATAATCCATTCTTCGCCGTAAAACATGTCGAAAAAGATTGAGCTCTATAAAACAAATAATTTGAAAATATTTCCAGGGTTTTGAAACAAACAGTTCCGATTCTTCGCATATTTAATTATTCAACCCAAGAAACACAAAACTGGCACCCCACCCGCAATAGCGTATAATTTTGCTATATCTATTACGGTACTTGCTGGGGCTTTTATTTATTTTTTATATAATTCGGCATTCCCAAAGGACTCATCCTCAAATGAAACACAAAGGGTCCGAATCGGACCATTTTATTATTTTTTTCCAAGATTACTGAATTTGTTTAATTGTCAGTTTTTGTTGAAAAATTGAAATGAATGGTCTCATTCAGACTATTATTTTGTTAATTTATTTTTCTCTCGATATTTGTGCTCAGTTAAAGCTACCTAAGAAGTTGATCGGATGAGTCGTCTTCTAAAGCCGAATTAAATATAAATGTTGGCTGAAAAAGTTGCATAAAAGCTCCCGCAGGTACTGTAATAGATGTCCAGGTTAAAAAAAACTTCTTATTCTCAAAGCAAAAAAATGTTTTTGGAACCGTGGATCATCCTCTGTATAATGTAATTTTTTTTGAAATCAAGCAAAAAAGAACAAATCTCATTGATAAAAATGACCGATGAGAACCAATGAAAATCAAACAGGGGCTTTGAAAAATTATAAAAATTCAATTTATTATTGTAATTACGCATTAATATCTACGCATTGTACAATATACCACGTACCCAAAAAGTTCTGAAACCTTTGATTTAACAATTTGGTCAAGACGTTTGAGTAATTGTCAAGACGTTTGATATATACCTTTTTTGGCTTTATTTCAGGCTTAAATTTTTAGCTCTGATAATCAAATTTAATGAAAATAAACAATAAAACTGTGATTTTCGTTAATGTTCTTCTATGATTTCCAGAAAAAAAAATTCAGGCAAAATATAAACACTTGATTTTTGAGATAAAGAATTGTAGATTATTTCCAGTTTAATTTGATTTTTAAAGCTTCTTGATTAAATAAGGAAACATGAATTATACATTATTAATGATATCATTTTTCAACCTAAGTGAATCTTGAAAATGAAACTTAACTCTATCGCGTGTTCGAATTCCAGTAAAGTTGTCTAAGTGATTGCGTTAGTGATAACGCACGGATCAACTTTGGCGCTCCCTATATCAAGCACTCTTGCCTATTATCATACCTAAGACAATCACTGAGACAACATAAGTGGAATTCGAACACGCGCAGGGATTCGAACGTGACGCGCTATAAAGATAAGCTTCATTTTCAAGATCCATTTAGGTTTGAAAAAAGATATATTCCTATTCCGAGTAAAAGTAGATCAAAAAAAATGCCAAGGTAAAAATAGCAACCAATTACAAGGTAAAAATTACAGGTTAAAAATCACAAACGACGACGTGGAGACCGGGCCAACCAACCAATCAAGATTCCCCTGAATTGAACACACAATGGCTTTGTATTTTTACCTAGGCATTTTGATTACAATTACTCGATAGGAATCGAATCACTCTAATTGAAATATATCATATATTACTTATCCTTCTTACATGAATCGTTTTCTCTAAAAGCATTTAGTTTTTCTCCATATTTTGTCAGCATTTGGATCTATATTCATATTCCAATCGATACATTTTTCGATAAAAGAGTCGATGGATTTAAGACCTCGAAGCTGATGATCATTTTGAACTGATTTTAATTCAGAGGTTGGAATCCTTTCACCTAATTTCCAACAGAGAAAATTGAAATCATCTTAATACAAATTAATTATTCGAAATTATCTTGAAAATTCATTGTATATCCCTTTAACACCTTTTGGATGATTTGAGAGATGTAGGCTGAAAAGAAGAGAAAGCGGCCTCACGAGTGGCTAGAAGGGGTCTCAGGAGTGTTAGGATTGGCTCCCCCAACCTACATCTTTCAAATCATCCAAAAGGTGTTAAAGGGATATCTATTACGGTACACGGTGCTCAACTTTATGCTGAAGCCAAAACGCCCCTTTAATTATGTTAAAATCGGCTGAAATTTCGGCTGTGGGCTTTATATGAAAAATAAACAAATTTGAGTCGAGCCAGAATTTTTAATTTCAAGGCTTTTAATTGGTCAAAATTCAATTTTCATATTTACATAAAATAAGTGGGACAAGCGTCTCCGTTTCGTTAAGACGATCCTGAATAACCCCAAACCTGGATATCTCAAAACTGTGCGGTACTTGCTGGGGATTTTATGCCACTTTTTCAGCCAATAATTTAATATAATTCGTCTTGAAAACGACTTTTCTGATTAATTTTGTAGATAGCTCAAACTGAACACAAATATTGAAAAAATAAAATAAAAAAATAGTCCAAATCAGACCATTGTTTCCAATATTTTAACAAAAAACTAATAATTAAACAATTTCAGTAATTTTATGAAAATCCAAAAAATTGTCCGATTCAGACAATTTTTCATTTTATAATACACTTGATATTTGTGCTCAGTTTGAGCTATCTAAGAACTAAATCGGATGAGCCGTTTTAAAAGCCGAATTATATAATAAAAATCGTAGACCCAACTCCGGCGGCTATTTTTTGAGACGACAGCATTTTACACTACGCGCGGCAAAGCGCTTTTGAAAGCGCCGCGACCATTGTGACAAACAAATTATTGTGACAAACAGATTGAACAAATGATATTTACCTCCCTCAGGTATAATTGATACTTATTTACTTAGAAAAATACTATTTTACATTTTATTATTAGATTATCTGAATTGAGATACTAAGAAATTGGAGCAATTAAAATCATAATTAAAATTCTTGGAATATGCAGCTAAGTTTAAAACGGAAACGGGTCAAAACAGCGTGTGACGATACACATATATCTCTAGTCTCACACCGAAAAAACATATTTTCGATTATTGCACATGCTTATTTTGTCCGCACAAAGTGCTGTTTTTTTGCCTTTATAATCAACTAAAATTAAAGAATATTTATCAAATGGAAATTCATAAATATGTTCCTTTTCTCCAACACATTGATGAAAATGGGAGCTCGAAAATTGAGGGTACCCGCCTTAATCCAAAATTTTTGTATACGGGTCATGGTGCCGCGCGTAGTGTAAAATGCTGTCGTCTCAAAAAATAGCCGCCGGAGTTGGGAAGCCCCGCCGTAATAGACATACAAGTCTAAATCGAGCCATTGTTTCTAAAAAAAAAGCGGACTATGATAAGATGATTTACAAGTAAAATTTCATTATTTTTTTGAAGAAATGTTTAATTTTTTTTTCAAAACCCAGCCTCACGAGATGACGTCAAAATTTCGCTATTTTATACTCAACAGTTTCTTGTTAAAAACATATCCGATCAAAACATTTTTTCGATTTGGAAAGACCAAACAGGTGCTTTGATGTTTGATCTCTTTGATTTTTGATATCTCATCATCTACATTAGATTATCTACAGTAGATACCTCATAATAATTTTCAGAAGTTTCCAATTTAATAGGATTGTTTTCAAAGTATACTGATGACGATATACGTATTGCTATGTCAATAATATATATACATTAGAGCAAAAGTCTGACTCTCTAGCGTGGTATGATGGTAATTTCAAAACTATCTGATCAACTTAACGATTGCTGAAAATTATTCCGAATTACACCTTTACTGGCCAGATAAGATATCAGAAATTGAAGAGATCAAACTTTAAAAAACATCGGTTGAGATACTCAGCTCAAAAATTGACTTGGTTTGAATCCAATAATTGTAAGTGTAGTTTACCAAAACTATCGCCTAAAAATCACTCAAAATACCAATTTTGGTACTTTCTAGTGAGTCAACGTCAAGTGACCTTAGTCAAAAACCAAGCTAATTCTCATTTTCTGGCTGACTTCATTAGACATAATTCTTCAAATCTCTAAATTCTACGACTGTACAAATGACTCATCGATCGAGCCTCATTTCCACTATTTTTTATGAAATCGCGAGCGCTGATTAGACAATTATGTGTTGGATTAATCTCAACCTAATCAGCGCGCGCGATTTCATGTTACCCGGAATGGAATATGCTAGTTTAAATGTGACATCCTGTATTTTTGAAAAACATTAATTTATTTACACACTTAAAATTTGTATTGAAATTATCATAAAATAAAACAAAAAAACTTAATAGCAACAGGGTCCGGCGTTAAGGTGAAAAATTTCCGCAAAAATCTTAACCTCCACGCCAGAGTTCACCTATACTGTATAAAAATCAAGTGTATAGGCTATACACTTGATTTTTGAAAAAACGCATATTTTTTGCCTTCACCTATACACCGGACGTCTGGAAACAAATATTTCATTCCAGATGCGTGGGTTTTTGCGGAGGTTTTTGAAAGCTTTCACCTATACGCCGGGCCCTGCTGTAAATAATCAGAATTACCTTGTGCTCTTTGGATTTCAATTGTCAATTTTGGACCTGGAGCATGTACAAATCCGGGCCTAACCATCCAACATTCGTTTTCTTTCATTTCATACGAATTCATGATTTCATAAACATCATCAGATTTTCCAAAATTTTTCATTGCATTTTTAAGAATTTCCTTAGTCGTCCCTTTTCGGAATCCCATGCGGGTAATCACAGATGAACTCTCGCCTACACATGGTGGAAAAAATTGAGCCTCAGCTTTTCCACACTTCATTTCTACATTGCCTTTGGTACATCCAGCATGGATATGAGCTTTTGAAAATTTTAAACGATTGGCGTAGTTTTTAAAGGGTACCTCTCATGAAAAGAGACAATTTTGTATTTTTGAGGGCATATATCTTGAAGACTACAGTATGTGTTTTATTTTCGTGCGAACAAAAAGTAAACAATTCGGGAGAATTCTTCCCAAACTATAGACGATTCTCCCGGACACTTGAGATTCTGTTCGCACGAAAAAAAAACACATACTGTACATACAGTATGTAACATACTGTGGGAACCGATACTTAAATATGTTTTAAGGGGGTGCCATAAGTCCTGCAGATTGGTACNAAAAAAACGATCAGAAAAAATTTTGGACAAAAAATGCGGAAAATTTTCATAATAGTTTGAATTTTTTTGAAATTTTTATGATTTCAAAAATGTTAACTCGAACTCAAATCTTTCCTTAAATGAATAAAAAATAATTTAATCAAGCTGAAACACATTTATATCGGTTCAGCTAACTATAATAAGCATAAAAAAATATACTGGCTTATTATTTTCGTAAGTTATAACGTCTCCAGTCTGCTTGGTTTATGGCACCCCCTTAACTGGATGTTCGGCGAAATTAAGATTAATTATGCAGGATGATCGTCGGTAGTTATAAACAGGATATTTTCATAATTATTATAAATTTATTTGCTCGGTATTTAATTTGTAACCTTGGAATAAACGTTCAAATTTTGCATGCAACGATTTTCTCATAAATTATTTCACAATGTCCAAGCAAATTAGTTCGATTTTTAACTCTGATTAAAAAAAATCCACAAATATTTTAATATGCTTGAAACGCAATGCATTTGACTTATTTTGAGTACTTTATTTTCTAATCTTTGTAGGCTGTCCGCCAAGTGATAAATAGATCTCATACTGTAGGTCTTTATCAATTCGATTTAAATAAAGGTCCTGGCTGATCAACAGATATACTGTCTCCGTAATAGAAATTACAACTCCTCATCGTAAAAAAATAGGCACCATAAATGTTCACTGAAAATTGAAATATAAAAAGGGTTGAAATATAGAGAGCTTGAATATTATTAGCTTGAGTAGCCATGAATAAGTACCACATGCCTGCAAGTTCTTTGACCTCACGGGGCCCAGAAAAAAACGATTCCGGGCACAAAAAAAAAGTTTTTGGCCATATAGACTAACTTATATGATATAGTGGTCAGAAACTGACTTTTTAAAACGCCCATTTAGAGCACTAACTTCGATTTTGAGCTACAAAAGTCCATTAACTTGATTTTTCAAATTAGGGCCGTTGTCACAATAAAAATTTCTACCCTTTTGAAATTAAAAAAATTTGAAAAAAAACTTTGAAAAAGTTTGTGAATTTTTTTTCGTCATTTCGAAAGTAAGACTGACTCTAAATCTTTTCTAAATTTTTTTCCCAGGGACGGTCCCGGAATAGTTTTCGGATCACTATAAGATGTCAAATTTCCAGGAGTACAACGAAAAACTATTGGCTTAACTTTACGAAGCTTACCGAAAGCTGAAACCGGTAATTTAAACCAATAACCGTATTATCACCGGCAAAAAATTCAATTTTATTTTTTTTATTTTTCATAATTCTTGCCTTTAAATTCTGCCTTAGATTTTCTTCCCGTTTTTTCGTTATTCGACCGTTGAAAACTTTAGAAATTGCGACCGGTGCGTCCCTACTTTACTCGATGAGTAGCCATGAATTAGGAGCGCACCGGTAAACTAACGAGAAGAACTACAGTAGTTGATTACAAATTCTTTTGACCTTCACGGGGTTGTTGACTCTGAAAAAAACGATTATAAACCAATAACCGCGTATTTTTCATATATTCTTGCCTTTGAATCTTGCTTAGATTTTTCTGTCCGTTTTTTCGTTATTTCGACCGTGGTTAAAACTAAATTTGGACCGTGCGCTCTCTACCATAGACATGGCCTGATGGATTCCCATCTTATTATTTTGATTATTTAGATGATAGTACCAACCATTTCATTTTATCAAGTTCTTTCATAGTAATAGATAAGCTCATAACTTCTACTAGCGAAGTAGAGCTTGGACCGTGAAGTTTAGTGTCCTGAACTCCTACTGTGTAAAAACGTAATTCCAACCGATTAGATCAATGTTGGAGCATATTTTAATTTCTTATTCTGATCTCCCTTCTTATTTCAAATAAGATTTGGCTCCTGTTGGATAAGTTATGTTAAGCGTATTTTTGATTCTTTTTGGGTATCCAAAAATTTAGGGAAGTTATTATATGGCCCTCTTTACAATTTCTTTCTTATCACCTAAAACGAGAGGAGTCAAGAATTCGATATATGACGAGGCCCTCAATTTCAACCCGGACAAACCAAAAAATCCCCAAGAAAAAGCTTGACAGAAATTCTTACAAATAGTTGTATCAAAAAACTTTAATGACCTTGAGTTAGATATCGCCGCACTCCCTAAAAAGACGTTATAGCCCTGCCTCTCACCTTTGCCTGCTGGGTCTTGTTTTTAACTCTAATTTTTTAAGCCCAGAAAATTATTATTTCATTTTATTTCTACAGTGGAGGCCATAATACCCTGAGCTACGCTTACTTAGTGCTGATGTTTGCTGTGGGTTTCTGATCAGCTACTGCAGCCGCATAATGCCCTAGCATTGAAAATTTACTTTTAATCTTTTAGAAAAACTCATGTTTTTAATCATTTGTGATAACAGTGAGATACTATTTTTATCAATTAATGCATTATTAAACTATGATTTTTTTAGATAAAAATAGTATGTAGTATGCTGCATACTGTTGCTTTGAAACCCACGCAATGCACTTGACTTTTTGAGTACTTTATTTTCTATTCTTTGTAGGCTAGTCCGCAAAACTGATAAATAGATCTCTCACTGTAGGTCTCTATCAATTCGATTTGAAAAAAAAAAGTCTTGGCTGATCAACAGATGTACTGTATGTTGTACTTACTGTAACTGTATGGTTGAAACAATATAGGCACCATAAAGTTACTTGAGACTCTGAATATAAAATGGTATTTAAACTTAAAGAGAGCATTGAATACAATCCCAACATACTCTGAATATCTATTGATGAGGCTCGTTCGATGCCATTTATTTCGATGTTAGATTTAAAGGGTGGCCATTTAGCCTTGCCAGATTGGTACATTTTTTCAAGCGTAAATGAAAGGAAAAAAAAGTGAAATTTATTTTCTTTATTGTTCAATAAAAGTTCCATCTTGCAAACGTTTATATTTTTAATTTCTTAACATAACTTATTATCTGGAAAAATATAAAAAACCCACTTTTTCACTGTACATCCCATTTCCAAACTAACTCGACTACATTTGTTTAAAGACGATATTAATAAACTTCAGGACATTGTCGGTTTTATGCGCTATTAAAGTTTTGTTTTTATGTTGCTTACTTAAAAAATTTCTTTGATATGAAAGTTTTTACCATGAAAACCCGATGTTAAAAATGGCAAAAAGTAGAGAAAACAAACTTTTTTAGATAAAAATTGACTTCAATTGCGTTTGATATTAAAAATTCTTCTTTACTATCTAAAGAAATGGCGCCTATAACACCCACAATTTATTTGGAATTTTTGACCAGATACAATTTTAAATAAAAGTTGCCAATGGCACTTATTCGAGTGTACCACCGAGTGTTATAAATTTCAATCGATTAGTTTACGAAATGAAAATCGGCCGGCGGACCAACTCATTAGTTGAAAACGGATATTTAATAGATACCCAAAACCATTTAATATGTGATTTCTGCCTGATTCTTTTAATGGAGAGTTCAAAAAATCACTAATAAACATTTTTGGACTGATTTGCCGAAAATTTTCATAATTTTTCTAAAAAATCGACAAAAAAATGACCAAATAACATATTAATGATTTTTCAAACAGCAGTCAGAAAATTTGTAGACATGGCATGAAAAAGTTTAAGGTGACTTTTTTTAGTTTTATTCATTATTTCCAAAAAACGATCAGAAAAAATTTTGGACAAAAAATGCGGAAAATTTTCATAATAGTTTGAACTTTTTTGAATTTTTACGATTTCAAAATGAACAGCTCGCACTCAAAATGCTTTCCTGAAAATGAATAAAAATAATTTACTCAAGCTGAAACATATTTATACGGTTCAGCTAACCTATTTAATAGCATTAAAAAAATCTATCTGGAGTTATTATTTTCGTAAGTTGTATAACGACTTCCAGTCTGCTGGGTGTATGGCACCACTTTAATATGCAAATAAAAATATAACATCCAACAACATAATTAAAAATCACTGACTTGCTCAACAAAAAGCCTACTCTCCTTGAAGTTCTTGAAGACTAGGAAAATTTACATTACGATTTAATAAACACAAATTCTGTAGCGCAGGCTGTTACTGCCCTGTTTTGAAAAACCGTTTTCCAAAAAATCCGATTTTTGTTCAGCTTATGTTTCCGGATCTCACGCAAAAACCAACCTCCTTCCTGGATTCTTCAGCGTTAACATTTTAAAACCTGCATAATTAAATAGCTGATGAGGTTTGCGAAGAGCTGGTTACTATGGAAAATTGTTATGTTTTTTTGTTTCCGAAAACGATTACTCCAAGTTATGAAAACCCATTAGATTTTGATAAAGAATGCAAAAAAACCAAGACCATATTTTTTCAAGGCAAGTGTAAAAGTACTTCCTGGAAAAATATGCGGAAGCTTATAAAATACCACCAAGTTTGTCTCAATTGTCCATTTTCAGAGAAAAAAAACATTAAAATTTGAACATTCTTTTTAGCCTTTATTCAGGAGGGTACCCCCTTAATAAGTTAATTTTTCAAATGAATCGAAACCGAGATGAAAAAAATTAACCGATTTGAGAATGCTCTGTATAGACAAGCCCTGCTGTACTGTCTTTGAGCAAACAAAATTACAAGGTATAGTTATTAGATAAAGAAGCTCCAAAAACCACTTTATCAAACGCATCTGATTGGTGTTGTTCTATATCAAAACGAGGCCTCTCGAGATTTTTAGTCATATGAAACATGAATTTAAGTACGGGACTAAGGTAGTATTAAAAACGCCGAAATAGCTTGATAATCTTTAGAGGTCTCAAAATTAATAGAGTATGTTTTTTTGGTTCTTGAAATGGGGCAAGTGCTGTGAATGAAATTATCACCGATTGAAATGACAACTAGGCGATCTTATTTGTCAACTCTTGCTGTGAAAAACTGCTGAAAATACTTAGCGGGATTATCAAAACACTACTCTTAGTTGGAAAAGCGTTCCAAAAAAATTTTGAATCAAAGAAAGAATTTTTTCAGTTTTGCTGCCAATATACTTTTACCCACCTAAGTCAATCTTTAAAATGCTTTGCAACCCCATACGCGTGTTTCAATCCGATTTTATGTTGCCCCAGTGATTGTCTTAGTGATTTCCTTAAGTTGGAATCACCCTGTTAGTTTCCATACTCAAGACGATCACTGAGCCAAACGATTGCGTGATTGAACACACTATAGAGATAGAAGCATTTTTAAGATTTACTTTTGCTTGCGGAAAAAAGTATAAACAAAGTATATAAATTGTTTTTACGCAGCACACATATTTTTAAAAATTTTCCAGGAATTGGAGGTATCTTAAGTGTCCCAAAGCTGTCGCAATTTTTTTGTCCTCCAATATCCAAAATTTTATCACAAGGCCAGTGAGTTTGAAAGAACCAAATAATTCTTCTTCCATTTCATGAACCGCCTCAGATAATGAACAATTCACTTTTCGTTAATTTTGCAAACCCTTCTCCTGTTTCCATTACTGGCGTTAGCTGGTCTGTACGATGCGAAAGAATCCACTATAAAAATAAATTACCATAAAGCGTAATTTATTGAAAATTTTTCCCTTAACTCGCTTACTCAAAGTGTGCGATGACACATTTGGCTTCTAAAGCACCCGTTCTTATAAGTTAACACACAAATTCCTTGAAATTTTGTTTATGCTTAGTAGATTTTTTCCAAAGATTCTCTATCGTTTAGTTTTGATATGTTTTGCTGACTTTTCTTGTTTTTTTGTATTATCCGCGATTCTGGTTAAGTCGAAATTCGATAACTCGGCGAGTTCAACTCGTAGAAATTATCAGGTTTTTTACTTCAAAATTATAGAGAACTGTGCCGTCTGACTTTCTTCGATGAAATTTTGATGCATAATGTTTCTTAAAGCGATGTGAACATTATGATCATACAATAGAAATTATTTACACTTTTGAGCATATAAAAAAAGTTTCGCAAGGCACCAGAGCCATAATTGGCTCTACTTAAGTTGTTTTACAGAAAGCTTGAGTCCAGTTGGAATTTCAATTTTTTTCTGCATAAGAAGTTAAAGGTAATATTTTTTCATCCGACATTTTATATTCTAGAATTTAAATTTCTAGGAAATAAAGTAGGAAAAGCAAGGTATACCATGTCAAGTATACACGCGCACAGGTGTCTTCACTGAGTTGTATTTTTGTCGGAAAACGATACACAAGTATCTGGCCCACGTCACAGTTTTGTCTGCTTGATTATATCTCATTAAATCATAAATTAATTAATTAATTAAGTCAGAAATTTGATTGAAAAAAAATCATATTTTTGATAAATGTTTATTTGTTCATATAAAAGTAAGATTAAATTTACACTTTTTTTAATTTTCAAGTTAATATTGATAATAAAGTACAACTGTGGGGACAATTTTGATTGCCTTCTTAATTCAATTCACTTTTATAATTTTTTGTTGAATACTGAGTTGAAAATTTAGAAGTTTCATTTCCGAAAAAGAATAACTGCTTTCCTAGATACCATAAATTTTGGATTTTAACCGTTATGCATGCCACAAAACACTTTCCTAAACTGCGCTAATCTCGTTATTTGTATTTTAAGTCTAGGTTCCAAAATATTTTTTCGGAAGTGAAAATAGGCGAAAATCCTATAAATAAACTCCCCGTATCTCTAACCAAACATTCGAAAAAAAATCAATTTATTTGTTTTGTAACCGAATCAAAATTAGTTAATAATGTGTTTTAAAAGAAAAAGATTCACGATCCCGTTTTTTTTCCTTTTTTGGCTAATTGGAGGTATGCTTGAGCCACCAATGTGGCTATATCTCACAGGCGGTTTAAAAAATTATTTTCACATATTTTTCAGTATCAAATAAATTTTCATACAAAATTGGTTGGGCTTCAAAATGAGACATGATTAAAATTTCGTGTTCGATTTTTGAATTTTTAATACACCATCGTTTTTGGCAATTATCAGTCGGGAAAAACTATTTCCTGCCTAGGAAAAAAAAAATTCATCCTTTTTTTAAGAGCTCATTCAAAAAAAAACTGTTAAACTCCAGGCCACATTTTTGAAATTTAACAACCTAAAACTCGAAATATCATGTTGTTAAGAGTCATGAACAAAATTCGAACAAAGTTTCCTAATACCTAATAAACAGGAAAACATTTATGAGAAAGTTGGGTCAGGTGATATTTTGAAGATTTTTCTGGTTAATTGAAGCAAAGGCTGTAGAACTTTCCGGTTTCCCCCAAAAATTAAAACGTGGAATTATTCACGCTGACCACGAGAACGTGTAAAATAATGATTAAGTCAGTACCATTTCGTTGGTTAATTATGCCAAATATCCCTTTAACACCTTTGGTGATTTGATGATGTAGGCTGAAAGAAGAGAAGCGGCCTCATGAGTGGCTAGAAGGGGTCTCAGAGTGTTTAGGATTGGCTCCCCCAACCTACATTTTCAATCACCCAAAAGGTGTTAAAGGATATAGAACAACTAATCTGTTCATTTTCAGTTTGAATAAAAAATAATATTATGTTTCTATATTATTCCTTTTGCCAACGGAACTCATCGCAAAAACGTACACAATCTCTATAGCGCGTGTTCGAATCCCACTAATGTGTCTCAGCTTGATTCGTCTTGAGTATGATTAAAGGCAAGGGTCTTGTAATGAGACCGCTAAATTTTATCACTCAAGCAATCACAAACAATCACTAGGAACAACATCACTTGGGATTCGGAACACGGCGCTATAGAGATAGTAAACGTTTTGGATAAGTTCCGTTGGGGAAAAGGATCATATAAAGTCTGAAAACGCCCAAAACGGATGCTATCAGCTGAGGCAAATTGTATTTTTTTCATTTTCAAAGTTATTTTTTAAAGGGTACATATGTTCCAAAAGTTTCGTTTTAATCGCGCTCTTCAGACCTTATTTATCATTATTTTATTTTAATTTCAGCTGATCTCTTCAATAATAATTAACCTTCATTACAAATTGGCGCTCCCCCCCTTAAATTTTCAGCGCCCTTTCTCACGTTCACTTGCGCTTGTCTGCTCTCAAACATCGTTTTTCTACCAAAAAGTTGCTCGAGCAGTTCCTTTGCACACCTCCTACCCTATTGACACAGAGCCCACAATTTGTGGCTCAAGTATACACTTAAACTATCAAAAAAGGCAAATAACGAGTCGTAGAAACCTTTTTTTTCAAAACCATTATAGAGAATTTAGTTCGTTCCTAAAAAATAATTGAATTTTTTTCGAATTTTTGGTTCCAGTATTACGGGTGGTTGATTTATTAGATTTTTTCGCCTATGTTTCACTTCGCAAAAATTATTTTCGGAATAGACATTAAAATACAATAGTGAAAAGATTAGCCAGGTTTTTAGGAAAGTGTTTTGTGATGCATAACGTTAAAATAAAAATTTATTGGTATCTAATAGCAGTTACTTTTTTTCGGAAGTGAAATTTCAATTTTCAACTTCCAGTATTCCATGAAAAAAATTAAATAATTATATAAGTGAGATTTAAGCAATCAAAATTGTCAACAGTTAAACTTCCATTACCTAGTTACGTTGAAAATTAATAGAAAAAAAAAGTGTTAAACAATCTGCTTTTATAGGAAAAAATAACATTTTTTTATCAAAAGTCATGATTTCCATCGAAATTTTTGGACTTATTCTATAAATTACTTCTGATTTATGAGAGGTCGTAAATCAAGCTTGAGCGAGAGACGGTGTACGTAGTGTGTGCGATGAGCGTGGCTGGTGCGTGGTGAGGCGCGAGATCGAAAGGATGATATATTCAAACTTTTTGAAACCAACTGTGACGTGATATTACGTGATATGGTATACTTGCTTTTCTTCACGTATATTTTCTAGTATACAAAAAATTAAAATTCTAGATATGAAATGCTGGATGCAATATTAACCTTCAATTTCCTTATCGCAAAAAAATTGAAATTCCAACTGGCCTCAAGCGTTTCTCGTAACAACGTTTAAAGTAAGCCACAATTTGGTTCTGCGGGTACCTGGGATCTTTTTTTTATATGCTCACAAGGTAAGAGAGTGTTCATTGCTAAATCAATCTGAGAAATTTTTAATTATATTGAATGATGTTTAAGGAAAATATTGAACATGGACATGACAGATGGTTTGGTAGATTTTATACATCGTCAAATAAATACATTAGTTAGAGTGTCCAAAAATTAAAGAACCATTTCTTGACAAGCATAATCATAATAACAAAATCTACGACAACTCTCTTAATTTTGATTTCCAAAAAAATTACCGTTCCACAAGCCAATATCCTCTTTCGTCTACATCGGTCTGGCTTTGAGTTGGAGCAAAGGAAATTCTGTTCCACAGTAACTTCCCCTGCCTACCCAAAGTTTGCTCACCAAATAAAATTCCGCCCCGTTCGTTTAACAAGGGAGGTTGTGAATGCTATAATTATTTAAAATTATTTTTAAGCCACGAATTGATTGCGAATACGAAAAATTTTGAATCTCAAATTGACCGGGTCGGTGTCGATTTTTTTCTGAAATTTTCCGGGCTCGGGTCGGTTTACAAATTAATAATAATAAATGATCGATTATTAGTCATACTACATAAAAAATTATGTTTTCAGAGAAATTTTTGCGGTCGAAGGTCTGGCGACCCGACCTGACCCGACCGCGACCTGCCGTTCCGGTCTTATTTCCGACCCGGAAAATCCGAATCCCTGGTCGGAGTACTTGTTTCTAATTCTACGACTACATAAATATTTTCGATCGAGATTTTTATTTAGATTTTAAGAAAAAATTATGATATTGAGTGTTCCTGGAAAACAACAGAATCTATTTTTATTCAATAAATTACGATATGGTCTTTTTGATGTAAACGAATGTAGCCGTATTTATTAGTTATAGTATATAAATAACAATTTTTGAAAAGTGGGTTAGTTGAGCAAAGGACGTGTAATGTGTATAAAGGACACAGTGTGGCAATAACTTGCTATCCTCCATTGAGAATATCAATTTTGGCAAATACCTACGTCTTTCCAGATTCTAAACAATCAAAACGGTGAATCAGATTTATGCAAATTGAAAAAAAAATAAAGCCAAAAAACGTACATACTGTATACTTCCATTTAAACTCACATTAGATTAAATCGCCCTCACAAAAGCCCATTCCCTCGGACTTCTCCCGGACCATTGTGTTGTTATAAAGCCAAAAAGTTTATATTAAATTTTTTTTGGGATGCTGCGCTGCTCAAACAAAAATTATTTTGTTTAAAATATAAATTTTAGTCAAGAATGAAAATGTCACCATAAAAATCATGGGCAAACAAACCAACTGCCTAAAAAATTAAATATTTTTTTTATTTTAAATTGCGACACACTCTTCATAAAAAAAAATTACTCTTTGATTAATTTTTTTGTTAATTTCACTTTCAAATTCACGACTTTCGTTTTTTTTTTCCAAAATTAATCTCAATTTATTTTAAGAAAATTTTTCTGATTGCTCCTTAAACTCTTGTTCAACTCATTTTTTATCTCTTCTAAAGCATGACAGGTTTTAAACAATAAAAACAATATATTTTTATGACATAATTTCATAACTTTTAAAGAATCAAATGACGAGAGTTTAATTATTAATCGTAAGTATATTTGTATTGAGCCTTATACGGAAAAGTATATTTAAGCTCTTGTACATGGCCTGCTGGGGGTACTAAATCACACGGAAAGACCTGGCCAGTCCTTGCTTTATTTTTTTGCTAGCCTCGAAAACCCATTATCCGAAAAAAAAAATTCAAAGAAAATTTGCAGGGGATTTTAGCCATTTTAAATGTCAAAACCAGATTGATTTTATTTCCTTGTGCTTAAAATTTTAGCTTCAAATTTAAATTAATTGGAATCTGGGAAATTTTTGGAAAATTTAGGACAGAAACTAATAAATTGAAAAAAAATCATAATTTCCCTTTATAATATTTTTTCCGGTTTCAAAGTTCGAAATAAGTCAAAATTTTTTTTTGTGAAATTTCTATACCAATCTCTGTACTTGAATTTGTCAAAAAAAAATTTCATTTTTTATACATGTTTTGTTCGTTATCCTAGACTTTACGAAATTTTGATTACTGAATAATCGTCTCTAAAAATTGTACGATAAAAAATCTTGACTGGTCATACTCAAGAAATAACTTGATATCACGCTTATTTTCTCAAAAATTTCCGACGTCAGAAATAAACTGTTCGCTCAAGGCAACTTTTTTCATACCCCGTTTACTAACATAAACTCAGTTTCGGTAAGTGAAGTAAAAATACGTGACTCAGTTTTGTCGCCTGACGTTTAATGACGGTAGACATGAATCAGCCTGTTTTGAAGGTTTAATAAGCCTGGTTTATTACAAGGCCATTCTCTTACCTTAACAATCTTCGAAATCTAGACCAAAAATTGCTACTTTTTTTAAAGGAAATAATCAGTTAGAGATAAGAAACAAGAAATAAGCAAGCTTATCGATCATTGGTTAACTCACAAGCTAAGGGAAACGTACGAAAATTAAATGCTAAAAAGGTAAATTATTTGCGTAATGGATAAAATCTTTGAGGCTGTCTGCGGTCTAAATACAACGTCCATTTTGAGAGATAATCATCAAGTTCAAATATCGTGCATTAAAATCTTTCTGGGCTTTAATCTTACATACTTACCTAAAATCGTTGCTTCAAATGATCCTTTCTAAAAATTTACAGGTTTCATATATCCCTTTAGAGGAAGGTTGTTATGTTTTCTAGTTTGGTCTAGACATTATGTATGTTAAGTCTTCTACTAGATCAAACAAAAAAAATAACAACTTCTTCCTTAAAGGGATTATAGACCATATCATATGGTCCATTATCATTCAATATTGCTGCTCTGTACTCTGAGGTCGTAAATCCATATATTTCGTTACCCGCCCGTCGATAGAAGATCTTGAATATAAGAGATGCATACGAAAGCGAAAATATGATTAGATGCCAGTTTAGCTATGGTGTGCATCGTGGCATCTG
>SCLH01001894.1:110731-140852 GCA_004367855.1 Oikopleura vanhoeffeni | reverse complement strand
TCAAATCACCCAAAAGGTGTTAAAGGGATATAGAACAACTAATCTGTTCATTTTCAGTTTGAATAAAAAATAATATTTATGTTTCTTATATATCCTTTTCCCAACGGAACTCCATCTCAAAAACGTACACTATCTCTATAGCGCGTGTTCGAATCCCACTAATGTTGTCTCAGTGATTGTCTTGAGTATGATTAAAGGCAAGGGTCTTGATAATGAGACCGCTAAATTTATCACTCAAGCAATCACTAAAACAATCACTTAGACAACATCACTGGGATTCGAACACGCGCTATAGAGATAGTAAACGTTTTTGAGATAGAGTTCCGTTGGGAAAAGGATATATAAAGTCTGAAAACGCCCCAAACGGATGCTATCAGCTGAGGTCAAATTGTTATTTTTTTCATTTTCAAAGTTATTTTTTAAAGTGGTACATATGTTCCAAAAGTTTCGTTTTAATCGCCGCTCTCAGACCTTTATTTATCATTATTTTATTTTTAATTTCAGCTGTCTCTTCAATAATAATTACCTTCATTACAAATTGGCGCCTCCCCCCCTTAAATTTTCAGGCGCCCTTTTCTCCGTTTCACTTTGCGCTTGTGCTCTCAACACTTTTTGTGACAAAAAAGTGCTCGAGCAGTTCCCTTGCACCGCCTCCTTAACCCTTGTGAGCACAGAGCCACAATTGTGGCTCAAGTATACCTTAAATCATCCAAAAAAGGCAAATAACGAGATCGTAGAACCTTTTTTTTCAAACACATTATAAAGAATTTAGTTTCGGTTCCTAAAAAATAATTGAATTTTTTTTCGAATTTTTGGTTCCAGTATTACGGGGTGTTGATTTATTAGGATTTTTCGCCTATGTTTCACTTTCGCAAAAATTATTTCGGAACTAGACATAAAATACAAATGAGAGATTAGCCAGTTTTTAGGAAAGTGTTTTGTGCATGCATAACAGTTAAAATAAAAATTTATTGGTATCTAGAAGCAGTTACTTTTTTTCGGAAGTGAAATTTCTAAATTTTCAACTTCCAGTATCCCATGAAAAAATTAAATAATTATATAAGTGAATTTAAGCAATCAAAAATTGTCCACAGTTAAACTTCATTACCATATTTACTTGAAAATAATAGAAAAAAAAAGTGTAACAATCTGCTTTTATAGGGAAAAATAAACATTTTTTATCAAAAGTCATGATTTTTCCATCGAAATTTTTGACTTATTTATAAATTACTTTTGATTTATGAGATACAAATCAAAGCGGACAGAACTGTGACGTAGGCTAGATACTTGTGCATCGTTACCAACAAAAATGCAACTTTTGAAGACAACTGTGACCGTGTATTACGTGATATGGTATACCTTGCTTTTCTCACTATATTTTCTAGAACAAAAAATAAAAATTCTAGAATATGAAATGCTGGATGCAAAAATATAACCTTCAATTTCCTTATGCAAAAAAATTGAAATTCCAACTGCCTCAAGCTTTCTGTAAACAACGTTTAAAGTAGAGCCACAATTTTGGTTCTGGTACCTTGGCGGATCTTTTTTTTATATGCTCACAAAGGTTAAGAGAGTGTTCATTGCTAAATCAATCTGAGAAATTTTTTAATTATATTGGAATGATGTTTAAGGAAAATATTGAACATGACTGACAGATTGTTGGTAGATTTTTATACATCGTCAAATAAATTACATTAGTTAAGAGTGTCCAAAAATTAAAGAACCATTTCTTGACAAGCAATAATCATAATAACAAAATCTAACGACAACTCTCTTAATTTTATTTCCAAAAATTACCGTTCCACAAGCCAATTCCTCTTTCGTCTACATCGGTTGGCTTTGAGTTTGGAGCAAAGGAAATTCTTTCCACAGTAACTTCCCCTGCCTACCCAAAGTTTGCTCACCAAATAAAATTCCGCCCGTTCGTTTAACAAGGAGGTTGTGAATGCTATAATTATTTAAAATTATTTTTAAGCCACGAATTGATGCGAATAGAAAAATTTTGAATCTCAAAAGTTGACGGGTCGGGTCGATTTTTTTCTGAAATTTTCCGGGTCGGGTCGGTTTACAAATTAATAATAATAAATAGATCGATTATTAGTCATACTACATAAAAAATTATGTTTTTCAGAGAAATTTTTGCGGGTCGGAAGGTCGGCGACCCGACCTGACCCGACCCGACCTGCGTTCCGGGTCTTAATTTCCGACCCGGAAAAATCCGATCCCTGGGTGCGAGTACTTGTTTTCTAATTCTACGACTACATAAATATTTTCGATGCGAGAATTTTTTATTAGATTTTAAGAAAAATTATGATATTGAGTGTTCCTGGAAAACAACAGAATCTATTTTTATTCAATAAATATAACGATATTGGTCTTTTTGATGTAAACGAATGTAGCCGTATTTTATTGTTATAGTATAGATAAATAACAATTTTTGAAAAGTGGGTTAGTTTGAGCAGAGGAGTGTATGAAAAGAAGTGTGCATAACTTGCTATCCTCCATTGAGAATTATCAATTTTGGCAAATACCTACGTCTTTTCCAGATTAAACCAATCAAAACGGTGGAATCCAGATTTATGCAAATTGAAAAAAAATAAAGCAAAAACGTGACATACTGTATACTTCCATAAACTCACATTAGATTAAAATCGCCCTCACAAAAGCCCATCCCTCGGACTTCTCCCGGACCATGTGTTGTGTATAAAGCCAAAAAGTTTATATAAATTTTTTTTTGGGGATGCTGCGCATGCTCAAACAAATTATTTTGTTTAAAATATAAATTTTATTCAAGAATGAAAAATGTCACCATAAAAAATCATTGGCAAACAAACCAACTGCTAAAAATTAAATAATTTTTTTTATTTTTAAATTGCGGACACACTCTTCATAAAAAATATAAATTACTCTTGATTAATTTTTTTGTTAATTTCACTTTCAAATTCACGATTTGTTTTTTTTTTCAAAATTAATCTCAATTTATTTTAAGAAAATTTTTCTGACTGCCTCCTTAACTCTTGTTTCAACTCATTTTTTATCTCTTCTGAAAGCATGATCAGGTTTTAAAAATAAAACAATTATTTTTATGACATAATCATAAACTTTTAAAAGAATCAAATAACGAGAGTTTAATTATTAATCTAAGTCGATTTTTGATATTGAGCCTTATACGGAAAATATATTTGAGCTAAGATCTTGTATATTGCCTGATGGGGGTACTTATTTTCACGGAAAGACCCTGGCCTAGTCCTTGCTTATTTTTTGCTAGCCTCGAAACCATTATCGAAAAAAAAATTCAAGAAAATTTTGCAGGGGATTTTTAGCTTTAAAATGTCAAAACCAGATTTGAATTTTATTTCCTTCGTGCTTAAAATTTTAGCTTCAAATTTAAATTTTAATTTCCCTTTATAATATTTTTCGGTTTCAAAGTCGAAATAAGTCATTTTTTTGTGAAATTTCTATACAATCTCTGTACTTGAATTTTTCAAAAAAAAAATTTCATTTTTTATACATGTTTGTTCGTATCCTAGACTTTACGAAATTTTGATTAACTGAAATTAATCGTCTTTAAAAATTGTACGATAAAAAATCTTGACTGGTCATACTCAAGAAATTAAAATTGAGTATCACCTTATTTTCTCAAAATTCCTGAGTCAGAAATAAACTGTTCTCAATCAACTTTTTTCGTACCTCGTTATTACTAACATAAACTAGTTTCGGTGAAGTGAAGTTAAATACGTGACGTCATTTTGGTCGCCTGACGTAATTACGGTAGACATGAATCAGCCTGTTTTTAAAGGTTTAATAAACCTAGTTTATTCAAAGCCATCTCTTACCTTACAATCTTCGAATCTAGATCAAAATTGCTACTTTTTTAAAAGAAATAATCAGTTAGAGATAAAAAACAAGAAATAAAGCAACTTATCGATCAAGGTAACTCACAATGCCTTAGGGTGAAACGTACGAAAATTAAATGCTAAAATAGGTAAATTATTTGCGTAATGGATAAAATCTTTGAGGCTGTCTGCGGTCTTAAATACAACGTCAATTTTGAGAATATCATCAAGTTCAAATATCATGCATAAAATATTTTCTGGGCTTTAATCTTACAATACTAACCACAAAAATCGTTGCTGCAAATGATCCTTTCTAGAAAATTTCCAGGATTCTATATCCCTTTAGGACGAAGGTTGTTATTTTCTAGTTTGGTCTAGTACATTATGTATGTTTAGTAGTCTGAATGTACTAGATCAAACAAAAAAAATAACAACCTTCCTCCTAAAGTGATATGGACCATATTATTCAAATATTGCTGCTCTGTACTCTGAGGGTCAGTAATCCATATCATATATGGATTACCGACCCTCAGAGTACCGAGCAGCAATATTTGAGTGATACAAACAACGCAAAATATTAGCACCCAATCAGAACCCTGGATTGAGGAATAGGCCGATTTCATTGGTCAGATTAAACCAGTCAAATGCTCATGCTCGAATGTACTCTGAGGGTCGGTAATCCATATATTCATTACCGACCCTCGATAGACAGATCTTGAATATGAGAATGATACGAAATGCGAAAATATGATTAGATGCCAGTAAGTGCACCGTGCCACTCAAACAAAATTTCATTGGCATATTTTAAAATAACAGTAGGTTACACTGTAGGTTTTTTGATTGGTTGCGTTGTTTGTATCTTGAAATAATGCAGGATCTGTCGGACAAATTCTCTCCATCAGGGATCTTAAATCTTTAGAATCATGTTCGGGGGGGGGGGCGATATTGCCGATCCAATATCGCCGAATTTGCCGAAAAAAACCTACAAAATTTCATGATTTTTAGGATAAGTACTTCCTGTGCTAATATCGCCGAATGTGCCAATATCGACGATATATATTTCAAATTACTTTGTGGGCGTCATGAATGACGTCATTCTCACAATTGATTTTTCAATTCTTACTCTTTTTCGAATTTTATTTGATTGCGTTTGGTGAAGTATTAAATTCTACTCATTTTGATGATTCACTTCATTCGAACCTATTCGGAAACTCCTTATAAAATAAATGTTTGACATATGACGTCATTTAGAACGCCTACGCGTTTTTCATTGTTTGAGCAAAAAAGTAATTTTTGTGTCCATATCGCCGATTGTGCCGATATCGCCGAATTTTTTGGCGAAAAACTGTCGGCGATATCGAAAATGATGCCTACATGTATGTGTCGAATTTGATCATGACGACACAAGAAAAGACAGTTTACAATCACATCACACGATCGTCGAGTTAATTCAAGAATCCTGTGATTTCATTGGTCATTTTCTTTTCTTGTGACGTCATGATAAAATTCGACACATAGTCAGCATTTTCGATATTGGGCCTCCTCAATATTAAAGTTTGAAGTATTGAGCAGAAATATTTATTTTTTGACGGAGGTTAAAATAACCACTTTAGTTTAAAATTTTCAATAATACGTTATAAAATGACCCAACATGTATATCAGTTGCGCACGCTTAGTACCAGGCTTTCATACCCTTGTTTATCACTTTTCATCGGAAAAGATAGGGAAATTTGAGTAGCAGCAAGCGACAAGCAGACATGTTATCAATAATAAAAAGAGTGCAACGTCCGGGAATCGAACCCGGGCCTCCCGCGTGGCAGGCGAGAATTCTACCACTGAACCAACGTTGCTCATGAGTGCTCACGAAATAAATTGAACCTAAATTCCCTGGTTCAGTTTAGAATAAGATTATTTCTTGTTTATCTTGGTTTATTTGTGTTATACGGAAATGGATTGTAATAAATAAACTAAAAGTAAGATAGCTTTTCAAGCAACGTTGGTTCAGTGGTAGAATTCTCGCCTGCCACGCGGGAGGCCCGGGTTCGATTCCCGGACGTTGCACTCTTTTGGTTTTTTTGTATTGATCAAAAATCGACGATAATGAAACCTTGATGAATAATGACGAATTATAAACATTTTTTTGTCGAGCCGCCTGGTGAAAAAAAAATGACAATTAAAAAACTCTGGCTGTAATTCAATGAGCAGTCAAACAATTTGTGCAAGTAATGAAAAACAGCAGTACCCAATTCAGGAACAGAGTACAAATCCTAAATATTTGAAAAATGCGAAATCTGAGCATTTGATTGGTTGATCCTTTCTCAACCTGATCAATGAAATCGGCCTATAACGCAATCAAGGGTTTTGATTGGGTGCTAATATCTTGCGTTGTTTGTATCATTCAAATATTTAGGATTTGTACTCTGAGGTCCGGTAATCCATAAATCATTATATATCATTATATATAATCATATACAGTGGGTGAGACCAATGGGCAACAGTGACCAATTGGCAACAGTGAGACCAATGGGCAACACTGTTTCGCAGATTTGGTTTTTTCAGACCTATGAGACCAATGGGCAACACGCTGAAATTTTTGGTAATGAAGATGTTTCAAGGATGTGAGTATTATGCGTTGTCACATCGTGAGCGATTTAGGTGAATAGTAAAAAGTTGGAATAAATACAGTATATGCAGTTTGTGACATGCTGCATGTCACATTTTTTATTACTATCTAAGTTTTTTGCATTAGCTCACCTCCGCCAATTGAAACGTTTAAATTTACAAACACGTTGGTGTCTAAAACATTTAATTCTCAATGAGAATTTCTCATTGACCAATAATTTATTGGCAACAAACGATGTAAATCAGTTTCGAACAAAAATCCAAGCTGCAAAATTTTGTTTTTGTTTTGACCTATTTTTGAGATATTTCAAAAAAAAATCTAAAATTCAGAAAAATTCACTTCTGGTCTCATGGATATCAAATTTTTCAGAATAATAGACAAGAAAAAATTAAAGTAAATTTCACAGGTATTGAAGGACATACTTTTCTAAGTTTTTGGAAAAGTTTGATAAAATAAAAAAAAATAAACAAGTTTTAAAAAAATAATTTGTTTAAAAACATATTATTTTTATTTCTAGAACAGCTAACCTGAAATTTTCATAAATTTTGGTCACTCAAAAGCTTAAACGTCGATGGTCTTTTGTATTCCCAAACGGTCTCCTAGAAAATGCCAATACACCACGTTTTTAATGCGGGACAAAAGCCTGGCACAATTGGATCGGAATCGGATCGGTCGATCGGATTGGATGTGGCGACCTCTAATACTTATGCTTTGAAAATTTCTGAAAACATTAATTTAAGGGGGTAGCGGTAGCAAAATGGTACTTTTGTACCCCGCTTTACCAGAATACTAAACTGCAGCAGTTTAACTGCTTCGAAACTTTTCAGAAAAGTGATTTGGTAGATCTATCCTTAATCTTCAAAAGTAATTAATCAGAAAAATTCTTGGCGGACCCTGGTGACCACCATGCAGCAAATTCTACTACACTTAATCGAAATCCATCTCCTCCTAGAGCTTGCATACGATTTCACTCAAACTTGGTATGAACCACGGAAACACTAATGGATGTTATTTGATGAAGCGGATTTTTGAATTTTAAAATAGTTTTTTCTAGAACTGCAAAAAACCGCCTAATTTCAAGGTTTTCGCTATTTAAAATCTATCTCCCCCCAGGATACATTTCAGAATGCAGTATAAATTTGGGAAAAAATGAAGAAATATATTTTTGTTTTTTTGATGAACTTGAATTTTAAAATGTTGTGTTGTATTCCAGAGAATCGCATTTTAGTAAACCGGACTGAAAACTCGAAAATAAAAGTCGTCGGATTTAATCAAAAGTACCATCAAATTAAAGCTTGGGTGATGCCGAGCAGACAATCTGCTTACAGCTTCCTGATATTTTAAGTTTTTCTTGTCGAAAATTGGGTTTCAATGTTTTTCAAACCAAATTACTCACAAAAATTCTCAAAAAATGAAAATTTCGAACTTTTTTTCAAATTTTTTTCGTTTTTTTAATCATTTAATACTTTCTGAGTGTCATGCTATTTTTATTATTTTGATAAGCTGTGCGATATTTACTTCCGCGGTCTGTCTTTTTCTTGACGTCAGAGTTATCTTAACAGTATTAACATCAGAGAGGCTACTTAACATAGTTCCCGTATTATTTCTTTAAAATTACGTCAATTCTAGTTGGGCCAATTGCTCACCAGATCCAAATACGAACTATGTTTTGCTTACATACAGTTTTTTGGGTAGAACAGAGACTAAAATTATCAAATATTAGGTTTTTTTATGTAATTTATTAATTAATAAATTTATTTATAAATTTATTAATCAATTTATTAATTAATAAATTAAACACGATTAGAAAAGCGTATTATTTGAAAAGGGAAACAAGTTAGCGAGTAGATTGTTATAAGATAATTTTTATTTATTTAAAACTTGACGTTTCGGTGTTTCATTAGGTAACTTTTTTTTAGAACACCCAATCACTTTTGTCGCTGTCATTTGAGAACGGAACAAGATATTCGCAAACGGATTTCTGCATCCAACAGCTAATAAAAAACGGTGTTCTCAGAATCGTCTTTTTAGACCTTTACCGGTAAATTACCGGTAAACCGGACATCCGGTAAGAAATCAAAAAAATTTGGTCTGGGAGTTTTTCATTAGCTGTTGGATGCAGAAATCCGTTTGCGAATATCTTGTTCCGTTCTCAAATGACAGCGACAAAACTGATTGGGTGTTCTAAAAACAAGTTACCTTACCATTCTCAAAAGTTAAATTTTTGTTCGAATATACTGTATATACTCCCTACATTATATACATTCCGAACTGAACTTTAGCAATATCTAATAATGCACAGAAAAGTTTTAACATGGGGAAGAAGTTCTTTCGAAGAATAATCTAAAAAAATTATAAGAATGCTATAACAATTCAATTGTTTAACCTTCGGAGCCAGGGAAGGGCATCCAAGCAGATTTTGCAAATCGCAGCGGTCTGATCGCTTCGGATCGGATATTTCGAGCCTCAAAATTTTTGCTAATCGGAGTAGCTCAGACAAGGATTTTTTAACTACGCTTCATTAATTTAAGGGGGTGGTGTGAATGAATTTTGACATTTGCAGGGCCTAGTACGGCTTAATCAATGAAGATAAGACATTTCTGAAACATACGTGAGAAAAATCTATCCTTTGACTAGCACCTTTATTTTTCACTTTAGTACCACTCTGACCAACCATCTGGTTGACTTCGGTTAAGGCGAGTCCCCCGGCTTTTTTGAAAGAAACAAGGATTCTAGAGCTCATATATGAGAAAATTTTAGATTTGGTGAGAATTCAGAAAATTGTCTGAATTTTAGTCAATGAAAGCTGTTTTTTACGATTTTTGGCTTTGGGGACGGCAATCTGGTCGATTTTGCTGAAAAAGCGTTTTGTGACGTTTTGATACAAGATTTTTACTGTGGCTGAATGAGTGGTGATTATTGAATGGGAAGTACTTTTTTGGATTTTTATTTGATTGGCTCTAAATCGACGACAATTTTGTACATATAGTGTTAATTGGATAATATAAATAGCATCAAAACGATTTGCTTGGAACTATAAGCAATAAAGTAAATAAAGCTAAAAGTAATAATTATAATATTTAAAATTTTAATTTTAAATGACATCAAAAGATTCTTTAGGTACGATTTGCTGGAAAGGATATCAGCAACTATTGTCTGATTTAAAACACACAGTGAGATCAAAAAACAATAGTTATAAAAAACTCTTATTTTTTTCTAGAATCTGCTGCCTTCAAAATCAGACCAAAGTTAGACCTTATATGGATTTCCCGCCCTCAGAGTACAAATCCTAAAGATTTGAATGATACAAACAACGCAAGATATTATCACCCAATCAAACCCCTTGATTGCGGCATAGGCCGATTTCATTGGTCAGATTAAGAAAAGATCAACCATCAAATGCTCAGATTTCGCATTTTTCAAATATTTAGGATTTGTACTTTGAGGCGGGTGATCCATATGATATAAGCAACTTTGGTCTGATTTTGAAGGCAGCAGATTCTAGAAAAAAAATAAGAGTTTTTTATAACTATTGTTTTTTGATCTCAATGTGTGTTTAAAATCTGACAATAGTCGCTGATATCCTTTCCAGCAAATCGTACCTAAGGAATCTTTGGATGTCATTTAAATGTTATAATTATTACTTTTATGTTCAAAAATGTCGATTTTGCGCATTTTTTTGTCGATTTACAGCCAACTCAGTCGAAATTTAAAACAGTACTTCTCAATTGATAAGTTTAAGCATCAATAACAGAGTTTGTTTTTCAAACATGCTTCGTTTTTCATTTCCATAAATTGCAATGGGTTTCCATTCAAGTGTGGTGGGTTTCCATTACAGGGTGATGAGTTTCCATAACAGGGTGATGGGTTTTCATCACAAGAGGTTTTCATAAATAGTAAGTTAGTGTACGTGTCGTTTCGAGCAAAAGAAGTCAGTGTTATCTGCAATTTCAGATTATTAACTTTTAATCCTTTCAATATTTAGTAATCCGTTTTGTACAATTGATCTCTACATACTAAAAGTAATATCACTTTATCACACTTTTGTAAATATCCCGGCCCTGATTAGCAAACGTAGTGTGTTTTTAAGTAGGAGGATCGGGATATTTACAAAAGTGTGATAAAGGGATATGTAACATGTAATATGTAACATATAATGTGTTATATATTATTTTTTGGAAATTATGGTGATTCAAAAACCGTAGATTTACTTTTATAAAACCATGTTTTGACTTATTACTTTTGCGACTTAATGAAATTTTTTTAATGATAAATTCAAACATACTTAATTTTTACGGGAAAGAAACTAGGACAGGTTTCATTATTGTCTGTCCTGACCTGTTCTCCGGACAGAAATTTAAAAATGTCAGTCTTGCCCTCTTCGAGAGATCGTAAATAATTGTCATGTCCTTAAAATTCAGGACAGGACAGATATTGCCGACCCCTCCTGACAAGTTCGATCCGAAAATAAATATTTTGAAGGTTTATTAAGAAGCATAATTTCCAAATGGAATTTCTCTTGAACTATTTTTTACAAAAAATTTTCAAAAATAGTTTTACGGAGCAGGAAAATTATAATTTCAAAATGACATTTTTGTATCGAAAATTAAGTTTGGGATTTTTCCCAGGGGGAAAATTGCAATTTAAAATTTGAAGCAAAAATAGTAATTGTGTTTATAATAGACAAACCACAGTTCGCATAGATTTTTTCTTCAATTAAATGAAAATTATAAGATCGGCCTTGGTTCAGTCTAAAGTTCCTATTAAAATCCGATCCTATTTACCTGATTTTTTTTTATGTTTTTAAATTTTTTAATTTGCTGAACATCAATTTGATGAAATTTATTACATGTGAAAAATGGAGAATTTGTTTTTTTGATTCAATTTATAACGAAACTGGTTTAAATGTTTTTTTCAATTTTATTATATTTACAGCTTGGAACATAAGTTTCGACATAGTGTAATTTGAATGTGAATTTGTATAATTTATGTCTATTTAAAAAGTGAATAAAGCTAGTGATCAAAAAATAATATTTTTTGACCAGTAGTGCATATTCACTGAAAAATATATTTTTATTTCTAAAAGATTATTTTCGAGGTATACTTTTCCGGTATGTCAAAAACTTTCCAATTTTCGAAAAATATTTTTTCGGATTTACGATATAAGAGGGAAATATCGTATAAAAGGTGATTCAATGGGTCAGTTAAGAAATACGCAGAAAAGAGTCAAAAATAAAAAATTATAATGTTAAAAAAATGCTGTCCATAAATTTAGATGCTTGATAAAAATTAATTAAATTTTTTGTTGTAAATTGAATTTTTGGTTTTTGACTCTTTACTGCCACCAGTTACAGTTTGAAGTAAAATGGTAATGATTCCAGGCGATAATCAGCTGGTTAACCACTCATATATAAATATCATTTATTATAAAAAAGGATTAAATAGTTCATTCCCGGAGGCCGATTTGATGATGTCTGTCCCTATCGGTTATTTTTCTATTTGTCAAATTGAAAAATTTTCGTACAATACTAATCTTGGAGACCGTTTTTGCAGGAGTGTTTTCAATTGTACTCGAATTCTCATTTGGCTTGAGAATACCGCTGATTGGCGGATTTGCCTACGCCTTTTTTCAGTAATAACGGTCTACCAGATTAGAGTTGTGAGTAAATTGAGGAGGATTAACCATTGAATTGAGCTGGATTTCGAAAATTTGAACGAAAAAAAAGTATGCTAAAATTTTTAATTTGTGTTTAAAAAGTTTTCATCAAAACGTCAGGGTTAAGATTCAAAAATTTGAATAACAGCAAATAGTTAAGATGTTTTGATAAAAATTAATTTTTAAGATAAAATTTTTTGACGAAGATATGTTATTCGAATAAAAATTTAAAAAAAATTGAAGCAAACGCAATTTTCAATTATCAAAAATAATAAGTTCTTTAAGATTTTGAACAAATTCGCGAAAAAGTTCCTCATAAATTCAAGGCATTTCCGATAACATTCATAAGTAAATAACTGCGTAACATCTAAACAAACAAACGAAATTAAAAGTTCACGAATTTTGCGAAATTTGTAATTACAGAAATATTTAATTTGCTCAATTAGGCCTAGTAATTTGAACCCAGAGGCTTTTTGAGGTCAAAAATCTTCAGAATTTTTAGATTCCTCTGTATTTTTGAAAATTAACATGCTATTTTTGGTTATAGGGTATCATGTTTATAATTTTTTAAGAATTTTTAGCAATGAATTTTGTTGAATAGTAGGTATGATACCATATGCAGTCAAAATTTATTTTTAAAGGTCTGACCTTTGAAATAAATTGAGACTGAATTTCAAAAATAGATGAAAAATAAAGTATGATAAAAATCCATAATTTAAATGACACTTAAAAAAGTCAGAATCCACTTGAAAAAATAGACCATGTCCTTTTGCAACAAAAGTGAATGATCGTGATCTTTACAGCGCGTGTTCGAATCCAACTGGTGTTTTTTACTGACTGTCTTGAATATAATAACTGGCAAGAGTGCTTGATATTTTGAGCGCCAAAGTTGATTAGTGCGTTATGTGATATAACTTATATCAGCCAATCAACCCCCGGCCAAAAGACGCCGTAGGATTCGACACTAGTTTGATTCGAACACGCGCTATAAAGATAATTCTTTTTTTCACGATTCACTTCGGTCGGAAACATGATATTAAATGACCGACCTTTTAAGCAAAAAAATATTCAGGAAGAAAATCATTCTTTTACCTGGGTTCTCTATGTAAATATTTGACAAAAAATAACAAGTAAAGTTTTATAAAGAAACATAATTTATAACAGGAGCATGAATTTGAAGACTTGAGACTGCGCTGGAAACGTTCTTAATTTGACTTCAATTTGTCTTTTATAAACGATGTCATTCGTTCTTGGACGCGTCGAGACGATCGCTGACGCTGCTTCTAAAAACATAATTTAAACATTGAAATTGATAAAAAAAAATGATGAAATTTGTAAGCCAAAAAATTAATCATATCTTCGCGCGTCAGAATATAAGCAGCAAAATGTGAAAAATCAGTACCACTTTATTTTTTACACTTGCTCGATTTGTCTTTATTTAAGTTTAATTGCCCTTCAATTCTTCTAGAAAATATTTTTTTATTTAATTTTTTTTGAATATTTTTGGTTTCATTAAAATTACTCGTGAAAAAATGAAACTTTGGATTAGAACTGCAGAAATTAACAAACGATTTAAAATAAGGAATTTTAAACTCAAAAATGGAAACGTTCGGATGTTTTCAAGCTATCTTGTAGAGAATTTTTTTCTGGTCATTTTAATAGTTTAAATCGTCACCACTTATTCCAAAAAATATTTAAATATTTTCCAGGAAAGTCTTTCCTAAAAACTGGTCTACTCAGAATGTATCATGTATCGTTTTTGCACAAAAATTTTCAAAGAAATTTTGGCAGAAATCCTAAAAAAAGTAGGAAAAAATTGGAAACTCTATGATACATTTGAATTTTAGGTCTGTGCTGACGTTATTTCTCCGAAAATTTGTTCGCCCATTTATAGGCAAGGAGTATGAGGAGGTTAATAATGTTTTGAAATCTATGCCCAAAAGTGATCAATTTGGTTCTGTAAAGCTCTCCAGCGGGCCCTGGTTTCAATAATTGGGCAAACCTAGGACAGCTTAACTTTTATCGCATTAAATTTGATATTTTTTACCTGGTCATGAAACTGAATTGTGTCGTTTTTAGTTTTCTTTATTTTCTGCTTCAACTCAATTGGCATATCTTCAGGTGGAATTAACGGAAGTTCAAAAACTTCTACCCGCTCGTTAAAATGAACTTTCCGGTGAAATCTGGCACTGGTATGATACCGGCTAGGCGGCGCAATCGGCACGTTCACCAAATGTTCGATATAACTGACGGAGCTACCGGTGCTCGATACGGACCCGTCGGAGTAGGAACCGTACCGTTCTTGTTTGGTACGAGTCGTACCCATCATGCGGGAAGGCTCCATATCAGCTGGGGAGGAATGAGATCGGCCAAACGCCTTTTTTTGATGAGCCCTGGAAAATATTCACTTTTAATTTTTTGATTGACAAAAAAAATATTTTTAACAAAAGAATGGGCCAGTTTTGAAGAAAAATTAGGCGAACAAGATGGCCAGATATTCAGAAAAGGTCTGAAGCTAATATTTTCTTAATTTTTTCAGAAACCATGCGTATTTCCATTTCTTTAAAAATAAAAGTTATGCAAAATTTTTTTGAATATTTTCAATTGTTTTGAATAAAGCACTCTGGTAGTTCACATGAAAAAGCGTAGGTTTAAGCGTAGGTTAAATATAAAGTTAGAAGGTTACTTTCGGACAATTTCCCCATGCGAATAATTTAATTTAATCGAGCCAATTTTTTTCAGATTGGTTTATTTTTCACCGTTTAAGGGGGTTGTGGGTGTAAATGAAACAAGCGTTGAAGAAAATTGTTGTTTTATTCTTGAATTGTTTTGAAAGAAAACAATTAAGAAAATACATTATTTTGATTGATTTAGTCTGAAGAGCGCCCGCGTAGGCGTGGACGTTAAATGAAAAGACAACACATCAGAAATGTTACCCTCTGTTCAGAAATTATATCAAATGAACCTATTTTCATTTATAAAAACCAAAAAAAATATTATTTCAACGGGCTAAGCCAGGCTTCCAAAAGGGATAAGGATAGATGGGATAAACCGAGGGGGATAGAGGGGGATAGGGATGGGATAGGGATGGAAAATTCAGAGCCACAGAGGGATAGGGATGGAAAGTCCCATCCCCCTTTTATCCCGTTTTATCCCCATCCCCCTTTTTATCCCGTTTCTATCCCTTTTCCGTCCCTATCCCGTTCTATCCCTATCCCCCTTTTTATCCCTTTTCTATCCCTATCCCCTTTTTTATCCCTTTTCTATCCCTATCCCCTTTTTGCATAATCATAAATATAAACACACTTCAGAAGTTTTACTGTATATTTAAGGGTAAAATTTAGTCCAAAAAAATTTTGGCGGTATTTTCGATGAATCATGACTTCCGGTTTAACCGGAACTCGAGTAAAAATTGTGTTTCATTTTCTATATAATACTAGGGGGTATATTTGAGGGTGAAATTAAGTCAAAAAAATATGGCGCTATTTTCTCGGCAAAGGAAAAATCGGCGGGGATGCATCCCTTTTGGAAGCAATCAATTATGTAAAAATTTCAAACGTTTCAAACTATATTTGTATGGTAAAATTTGAAGGAAAATTGACCGAGTATTATCGAATCATGTGAACCCGTTTACCTAACTTATTTTGGATGCCAAAAACAAACACACAATTTGTTTCGTAATGGACTAAGCTATTAATTATGTGAAACCTTCATACGTTTCAAAATATATTAGTATGATTCAATTTGAAGCAAAATTGACCGAGTATTATCAATTTTTCTGAATAGAAATACATATATTTACCGGTTTTTTAGAGCGGCACCAGTGAATCACCCTTGCTCAGAATTGAAAAATTTAACTTTCAATTGAAAAGAGAAGGTTTTTGTCTCCAGTATTTTTTTTCTTATTTATTCCTATATACGGTATCCAGCTGGAAGGGTCGATAACGGGTATATAATATACCCGTTATCGACCCTTCCAGCTGGAGAAGTGGGTAATTTTCCCGCCGATTCATTATTCTACACCAACACCCCTTAATACAATGTTTTTTGCTGGACATTTCTTGCAATAAAATATTTTTTTTGGTTTTCGACATTTATAATACTATTTGAAAACCTTTTTTTGTGGGCAATATCGAAAATTATCCCTAATGAGTCTTTCTTAACACGCGTCATAACTTTGAGAAAGTGACCAATGAAATCGCGGGATTCTTGAATTAAGTCGACGATCGAGTTTTGTGATTAAACACTGGCTCAAAGTTATGAAGCGTGCTGAGAAAGACTCAATAGGGATAATTAACGATATCACCCGAGATCCATATGGCTTGAGCATGCCGCTAATTGGCCGATTGGCCCACGCAATTAGCAGCAAATAAAAACGTCTCTCAGATTAGGGTTGTAAAAACATATTAAACAAAAGCTTTTTATTTTGACGATCTGACAATACAGAAATAACTCAGTAAATACAGATAACCATATTGTGGCTTCTTAGATCGAACGCAGGACCATCGCTTTGCTAGAGTAGCCTAGTTTTGACGTTAGTTTTGCTTCGTAAATTTCACTTGACGGGATGATTGGCTCGAAATATGGTTCATCTGTTATTACTGAGTTATTTCTGTATTGTCAGATCGTCAAAATAAACACATACTTTACAAAGTATTAAAAGGCTTTGAGACAAAACCCATTTTCTTTTTTAAAAAAAAAAGCTTTTTTGTTATTCTTAATTTTGAGATGATAACGATCATTGACCCCCTTCCTCATCAAACATTTTTTTAACCTTGATAGTGACTAAGTCATTTTTAACCTAATATGCCCTAAACATTTTGTGAAATTTAGGATTAATCGTGAAAAGTTCTTTGTCAGAACTTATAAGTCTTTAAAAAATTATCGTTTTATTTAAAAATTAGAAATCATTCAAAATTTTGAACCGGAAATTCATGTATAAACAAAAAACCGAAACTTCCAATTCAGACTGCTTTTTATAGTCTTTTAGTTAATAAATATTTATAAAAATCAAAATCGAAAGACTTGTATTAAAAAATCAATTTTATTTATATTATATAAAAGTCTCGCAAGTTGCAAATAAAATATTAATTACGGTACTCTATTCGACATAAAGATTATATAGAGATACTGCTGATTTCGGTAAATCGCAATAATTTTTGATCAAAAAAATGAAACAAAGCTTGCATAGAATTTTAAGCATAATTCCCCCTAAAACGTGGCTTCATTAAAACCTTCAAGCTTCCTTGTCTATAATCATACTCAGCACAATCAGTAAGACAACATTAGTGGGATTCGAACACGCGCTATAGAGATAGTAAACGTTTTTGAGATGGAGTTCCGTTGGGAAAATTATATATTTGAGATAAATAGAAGTGAAATATATTTTTTATGACAAATATTTGAAATATTATAAAAACAAAAAATTTCAGCATCTCTATATGATATAGAGATGCTGAAATTTTTTTATATATAGACTATATCCCTTTATCACACTTTTGTAAATATCCCAGCNGTTTTATCCCATTTCTATCCCTTTTCCGTCCCTATCCCGTCTATCCCTATCCCCCTTTTTATCCCTTTTTATCCCTATCCCTTTTTGCATAATCATAAATATTAAACACACTTCAGAAGTTTGTACTGTATATTAAAGGGTAAAATTTAGTCCAAATAAATATTTTGGCGGTATTTTTCGCATGAATCATGACTTCCGTTTAACCGGAACCGAGTAAAAATTGTGTTTCATTTCTATATAATACTAGGGGGTATATTTGAGGTGAAATTAAGTCAAAAAAATATTGGCGCTATTTTCTCGGCAAAGGAAAAATCGCGGGGGATGCATCCCTTTTGGAAGCAATCAATTATGTAAAAATTCAAACGTTTCAAACTATAATTTGTATGGTAAAATTTGAAAAAAATTGACCGAGTATTATCGAATCATGTGAACCCGTTTACCTAACTTATTTGGATCAAAAACAAACACACAATTGTTTCGTAATGGACTAAGCTATTATTATGTGAAACCTTCATACGTTTCAAAATATATTAGTATGATTCAATTTGAAGCAAAATTGACCGAGTATTATCAATTTTTCTGAATAGAAGTACATATATTTACCGTTTTTTTAGAGCGCACCAGTGAATCACCCTTGCCAGAATTGAAAAATTTAACTTTCAATTGAAAAAGAGAAGGTTTTTGTCTCCAGTATTTTTTTTCTTATTTATTCCTATATATACGGTATCCAGCTGGAAGGGTCGATAACGGGTATATAATATACCGTTATCGACCCTTCCAGCTGGAGAAGTGGGTAATTTTCCACCGATTCATTATTCTACACCAACACCCCTTAATACAATGTTTTTTGCTGGACATTTCTTGCAATAAAATATTTTTTTTCGACATTTATAATACTATTTGAAACCTTTTTTTGTGGCATATCGAAAATTATCCTAATGAGTCTTTCTTAACACGCGTCATAACTTGAGAAAGTGACCAATGAAAAATCGCGGGATTCTTTGAATTAAGTCGACGATCGAGTTTTGTGATTAAACACTGGCTCAAAGTTATGAAGCGTGCTGAGAAAGACTCAATAGGGATAATTAACGATATCACCCGAGATCCATATGGCTTGAGCATGCCGCTAATGGCCGATTGGCCCACGCAATTAGAGCAAAAAAAACGTCTCTCAGATTAGGGTTGTAAAAACATATTAAACAAAAGCTTTTTATTTTGACGATCTGACAATACAGAAATAACTCAGTAAATACAGATAACCATATTGTGGCTTCTTAGATCGAACGCAGGACCATCGCTTTGCTAGAGTAGCCTAGTTTTGACGTTAGTTTTGCTTCGTAAATTTCACTTGACGGGATGATTGGCTCGAATATGGTTATCTGTTATTACTGAGTTATTTCTGTATTGTCAGATCGTCAAAATAAACACATACTTTACAAAGTATTAAAAGGCTTTGAGACAAACCCATTCTTTTTTAAAAAAAAAAAGCTTTTTTTATTCTTATTTTGAGATGATAACGATCATTGACCCCTTCCTCATCAAACATTTTTTTAACCTTGATAGATGACTAAGTCATTTTTAACCTAATATGCCTAAACATTTTGTGAAATTTAGGATTAATCGTGAAAAGTTCTTTGTCAGAACTTATAAGTCTTTAAAAATTATCGTTTATTTAAAAATTATAAATCATTCAAAATTTTGAACCGGAAATTCATGTATAAACAAAAAACCGAAACTTCCAATTCAGACTGCTTTTTATAGTCTTTAGTTAATAAATATTATATAAAATCAAAATCGAAGACTTGTATTAAAAAATCAATTTTATTATATATTATATAAAAGTCTCGCAAGTTGCAAATAAAATATTAATTACGGTACTCTATTCGACATAGAAGATTATATAGAGATACTGCTGATTTCGGTAAACTCGCAATAATTTTTGATCAAAAAAATGAAAAAAAGCTTGCATAGATTTTAAGCATAATTCCCCCTAAAACGTGGCTTCATTAAAACCTTCAAGCTTCCTTGTCTATAATCATACTCAGCACAATCAGTAGGACAACATTAGTGGGATTCGAACACGCGCTATAGAGATAGTAAACGTTTTTGAGATGGAGTTCCGTTGGGAAAATTATATATTTGAGATAAATAGAAGTGAAATATATTTTTTATGACAAATATTTGAAATATTATAAAAACAAAAAATTTCAGCATCTCTATATGATATAGAGATGCTGAAATTTTTTTATATATAGACTATATCCCTTTATCACACTTTTGTAAATATCCCAGCCCTGCTTAGCAAACGTAGTGTATTTTTAAGTTGTAGGGCCGGGATATTTACAATAGTGTGATTAAGGGATATGTATACGTTATTTCTGTCGGAAATTGAATCCAAATTATGCCCAGCCATATTATTTAAATAAATAAAAAAGTACTAAAAAGCATGGTAAGAGTGACTTAATAAAGGATATTAAACAGAAATATAAAATTGATTTAAATAAATTTTTGTATATTTTTATGCTCAATAAATTTGTGAGTAAATTATTGTATCATATCCCTTTATTGCCCTCTCCCAAAGATTTGGTCCATCAAAAACACAGGGGGTGAGAAAACGACGCATCATTTGAAAACGAATCATCCAATTTAGTTCTTAGATAGCTCAAACTGAGCACAATTATCTAATTATTGTTTTTTTTCGAGATATAATAATACTATTTCATAAAATATATTATTTTTTTGACTAGTTTCGGTTTATTACCATCATCAGAATGCACAGAAATACAAAAAAACAGTTTAACAAAAACTTTTCGCAGAGTAATTTCGCAAAATAAATAACAACGGGCTGCAAGTATTTTGCGAAATTAAAACCGAAACTAGTCAAAAAAAAATTATATATTTTATGAAATTATCTAATTAATATAAACATTGATAATTGGTTTTAATAGGACCAATGTTTTTATTTTTTTCTAAGATTACTGAAATTGCTTAATTATTAGTTTTCGTTAAAAAATAGAAACAAAGGTCTGATTCAGACCAATGTTCATTTTGTATTATTCACTAGATATTTGTGCACAGTTTGAGCTATCTAAGAACCTAATCGGCTGAGTCATTTTCTCACCCCGTTGTTTTCTCACCCCCGTGTTTTTGAGGGACCAAATCTTTGGGAGAGGGCAATAAAGGGATATATTTTGAATAGAGTTCGAATAGGTTCGAGGTTCTTTAAAAGAGTTCTTCATGCCAATTATTTTTATTGCTGGGCGTTGTTTACTTTTTGTTAAAGGTTTAATATAATAAAACGTACAAAGTTTCCGTTTAAAACGACATAAAAATATTTTATGTAAACACTTCTTATAATTATAAGATATGTTGATTATTTTGAAAATCGTATCAAACTCCTTTAGGTCCTAAGAACTTTTATAAAAGAAGTAACCAAAATGCCACGCGCGCCTTTCATAATGGTAACAATGTGGTGATCTCATAAAAATCGTAACATAAGGTAAATCCGACTAGTTTCGTTTTATTTTGAAACATTTTCAAGGATTTTTTCAAAGGTTTTTAACGAATTTGAGAAAAGTATCGCAAAAGCGCAGGACAGCGAATTATGATTGCAAAAGAAGAAATCATAAGAAATCATTGGATATTAAAATGGACATCCTTTTTTTTGAACATATTTTTCCAAAATAGTTTTTACGTAAAATTTAGTTTTGTTATTTCAATGCTGTTGTCACACAGGTTTCGTTAAAACGTGAATTTTGTATAAAAATCTTAAAATAGACTTTAGCGTCGAAATAGCAAATTTGTATAAGTCGCAAAACAATTTTCAGACCTAATTAACCTTGAAATATTTTTTTGTTCAATTTATTCAACAAAGACTCTGCATTTTCTCGGTTTTTATGATTTATACTATACTCATCGTGAAAGCCGTTTCGATTGGTGCGTAGGTTTTAGTTATTCGAAACAAAAAATGAGAAAAAGTTCACCGCTCAAAACGGCTTTTCCGATTTGTATTGTAGTCACCCTTTCCAATTGGAACACCTGTTTTTAACTGGAACGTTTTAAGGATAGTGAATGTTTCCCTAACTAGAACAAACTGAGCAGAATAATAAAAAAAGGCTTACAAAACACTGCCCAAACTTGTCTCCCAGTTAAGGCGGTGAGCTGTTCTTTATAAATTTTTAATGCTGAGCAATTCGCCCTGAATAATACTGAATAATTTTGCGAATAAAGTCGCGAATAATACTGAACCATTTTGGCTTACTAACCCAGTCGGTTGAGCCATTTGAATGTTTATTTTTCTCGTGAGGTTTGAAAGTTCTTCCACTGACATTGCTGAGCGGCAGCGCATTGCAGGACGAGCGTTTTGTCCTTTTTGCAACTTTTTTAAAGAATCAACATTTTGTTCTTTGTAATAAGACCCCAAATCTTGACTTCTTTACCAGATGTAAGAAAATTTCAATTTCAAGCTAAACTTTTAAGCGGACAGTTGAATTATTTTTAGCTCTTTTGCCTACTTTCATGACGAACTGACAAAATAACGATTTTTAAAATTTTAGAAACGTGGTCGGAAATATAATATTGGTTCATTAATAATTATAAGCAATTGGGTAGCGTTATGTCTCGGGAGGCAATAATCTTCTGAGCACAAGGGTTAAATTAGGAATAATCTGTTTGAATGTAAACTAGTGCCCAGTGGCCGTAAATACAGTTATGTACAAAATGACCATTTAAGCACTATTTTCATACTTGAAATAAATACTCGAAATAAGATGTTTGATAAGAGATATTCAAGTTATTTTGAAAATGTTCTAACAAATCTGCGCCACTGAATTCTTGACATTTTTTTCATTCACCAAATATTTTCAAAAAAAAACTTAAAAACCATGTCCTGCTGCGCCAATCAACTTAAGTGAGCTATTTTACTGATAATCACAACGTCAACTTACCAAGAATTATGATAATAATCGATAAGAAAATGCAGTTTTTCGATAAAAAGTTCATTTGAAACAGTTTGAATATTATTGGTACATTTCTGCATAAAAATCAGATCAAATACGTCATTTAAATTTACTCAGGATGTTAATTTAGCGATAGGAAAACCACAGTAATGTACTTGGATCATTTGTTCAAAATACAATTATTTTTGAGGCAAATATCACCCAAAAAAGACAAAAATACGTGTGGATTAAATACCAGATATTGTAGGTTGCTTCTAAATGATTCACTTTATAAGAAAACATTATCTGAAACTGCTGCATTTTCAATTTTTGTCCTGACGGCTCTGAGTAAACTTTTATTTCTTGAAAGGTGATTTTCGAATATATTGCGTAGGTTAGGTTATTTTTCGGAAACCACGCCGTACGATTAAAGACCGAAAACTGCAGTTATTTCTGAGGAAGCCACTTTTTAGAAAATCAAATTTTAATCTTTCCATTATTAATTTTTGTTCTGACGTCTTCCATTTCCTCACAAAAAAATTGCGTAGGTTAAAGCACAATTTGTAAATGTCACTTTCTATAGGGTTAATGAAGTAAAAAAAATACTTAACTGATCCAACGTCATATCAGAATACTTTTTCTATAAAAAGAACGTTTTGGCTTTATACACAACACATGTAAGGGGGAGATAAATTCGTGAGGGCGGTTCCTATCACAGGTGAGTTTGAAGGGATGGCGACATATCAGACAATGAGTCGCGTGGGTCAGTCGCAGTCTCCTACACCCTGCAATTCATACAATTCTCTGATGCAACTAACGAACTTTCCAAAAATTTTTATTTGTCTATACTAAACGAAAATAAAGACGCCGACATTCAACCAAAAAGGCCACAAATATTCCAAATTGTTTTAATCGATTTTCGAACTTTAAAAATTGAATCATCGCAATGGCTTAATTGTGCTAATTTTTAAAAGGTAAAATATGATTTTATATTCATAAAAAGTTTTTATTGACGTTTTCTTTTTTTTTTCAAAAATGAAAAAATTCAAATTTTAAACGCAATTTTTAGAGATCACTAGCCTCTTAATCAATTTGACCATTTTTGTAGTCATAAAAACAAAACAAAATCTTGAACGCAGTTGTTTGTAAACATTTATGTTTATTATAACATCAATAAAATAATCATTTTTATGCCATTTAAGTCAAAGTGGTGCATTTAAGTCATGAACTTATTTGAACTTATTACCACCTAGTTAAAATGACCAAAGTTTAGTTTTTCAAAATATTATTTCGGAAATGGGTGACTGAGATTTCTGTTCTAGGTTACGATTGGTATTTTTAACTACCCTGTAATATTATATTAGGACTAAGGTATGTAATTTTTTTGGTCGGGAAAAACCATCTCCAGAAAAAATAAAAGAAACAGAATCATAATTGATCAACTTATTTTAAGGCGCCCGCTCATTGGCTACTCATATAATGAATCTCGGAACCATTCTCTTGCTTTTCGCGAGCACAAAAATTACATAATATAATATCTGGGCCAATAAACAGGTAAGGAACATGTCCATTTTATAAAAAAATAACTTTTTTCTTTATTTTTAAATGTTATTATTTTTATCACTTATTTCTTGGCCACTTAAAAATTTTGTAAAAATTTTCTTTTTCCGTTTTTACATTACCTTACAAAAATGAGCTTACTTTCACCTTAAACTTTCGGCAAATTTTGAACGTTCGCGTCAGAAACAAAGGGGTATGACAACGATAACGCATTTGTGTACCTTATCTGTCTATTCTGTTTATTTTGACTTTATAAGAAGGGTGGGGATGGCTATGTCGACTAATTAAAACAAATGATAACTCGACGAACATTTTTGTGTAAAAATTACGAATCATCAGAAAAAATCTGTCAACGACCTATCTAAACTGTTTCGAGCAAGGAAGTTCAAAAATCGTGACAAAAGTTGCATTTTTTATACAACCCTAAACATGGAAATTGGGGAATGTGGGGAGTCACTCCCCGGGAGTGTTTAATATCACTATGCTTTCCTTTTGAGATAAAATGCCGCTGATTGGCCAATTTCGCCCACGTTTTTTAAACAAGCTACTAATTATGAGTCATCTTATAAAAAATTGGGCAAAAGATTGACCAATGAGCTTGATTAGCGTGAATATTTTTTAATAAAAGAAAATCTTTTTGAAAAATAAAATTAAATGAGTGAAAAACGCGCCAAAAAGATTAAAATTTAATTTCTGATTATCGATAATGGTACGAGAAATAAAAAAAATTGAATGAAGACGAAAAGACATGATTTTTTAAATTCTCAAAAGGCTAGAAAAAATTAAAAGTTCTTATTGGTTGGTTAGATCATTTATGTGAAATAGACCGTCTTTCTAAGACCCAGTTCACCTCAACTGCATTGTATGCTCAACTGCATTGCAAAAAAATCGATATTTCCTGAACTTTTTTTAACTCATAGAAATATCTGTAACTGTTTTTGAAGTTTTATGTGTCACTATTTTGATTAACTTGTATGAGCCATTTTTTTGGCCAAAGCTCTGAGAAAATTTCTTGGATAAAATTTGATTGAACTGCTTATGTACATTATATGTTGGCAACACTTGCAATGGGAAACAGTGAAGGCAATGGGCAACACTTTTGAGTCAAATTGATGCTAAAATGAGTCTAAAATGATGGCAATGAGCACCAGTGGAGACAGTTGGCAACAGTTTTGGCCAAAAGCTCCTGTGTTGCCCATTGCCGATTATTGTCTTCATCGTAATATTACGAGTCAAATGCATTTGACAATGTTTGATCTTTCAAAATTTTTGACTGCCTTCTTTATGATAATATTGAAAAATTATGAACTAAATATCCTTAATTTTTTAGAGAGGTCCGGTTTATTTCCGATGTTTAAGAAAGTTCGCAAAAATTACCGGTTAAAGCAATTACCGGTAATTTCTCAGGATTCCGTTTCATCTTTTTCTTACTCATCTTTTACGTGTTTGGCATATAGCTCTTATTAACCTGACATTTAGTACTGAGCTGACATTTATCAATTTAAGTTTCGATTTAGGTTTTAGTATATTCGTGGTGCGGCACTGGTGTCCTTTATACTAGGCTTTACACCACATTAATGCAAAGGCCAGTTCTGATGTGGCAACGAAAATATTTTCTTTGAATCTGATTTGGCAAATAAATTCAAAATTAAATAGATTTGACAATAATTTTATTAATAGAATACAGGGGGGCAATATTGCCGAAAGGTTTTTGCCAAAAAATTTCTGCGATATTGGCACATTCGGCGATATTGGGCACCCCTTTGTACTGGGGGCCTATATCGCAGGTAGTGTTTTGCCAAATTGCGAAGGTTTTTTGCGAAAAAAATTTGGCGAATTCGGCGATATTGGGCCCCCCTGCGATATATAAAATTATTCTAATACAGGTGGGGCAATATCGGTGAAAGTTTTTTGGCAAAAAATTCGGCGATATCGGGCACTTTCGGAGATATAGGAACAATAATAAATTTTTCTGGTCAAAAAATAAAAAAACGCGTGAGCGTTGGAAATGACGTCATATGTCAAACAATTTTTTAATTTTATAAAATGTTTAACGGTAAGTTTGAATAACGTGAGTCATTAAAATGCGTGGAATTTAACTCGTAGACTCGACTTAAATAAAAATGTTTTAGACTTTAAGTTAAAGAATAAAGAAAATAACGGAAAATGGTCACTACACTCAACACGATGCGCCCAGCAACAAGCTTGGAAATTAATTTCTTCTGTTATGACTCATTTATTACTCACATGCTTCTATTTAATTGGATTAAAATATTTTGCGGAGAATTGCGCAATTCGAACGTCTCTGATTAGTTGGCGCGTTTTACCCCGCCCCCGCTTAGATGAGTAACAGTTAGCGTTGCGGATCCAGGAGCAACGTGTTGGCCGTACTTGCCGAAAATAGAGTCTACGAGTTAACTAAAGTTAATATTCTATCAAACGCAATCAAATGCAAGTTGATTAGAGTAGATTTAGAAAATCCAATCCTGGAAGTGACGTAATTCATGACGCACACAAAGTAATTTGTGACATAAATCTCAAAAAAATTCGGCGATATTGGGACCCCCTGTATATAATAAAAGTCTTCGGAAAATTATTCAAGTCAGAAATCCTTTTTTCAACCAAAGTGAATTTTGAAAATAAAGGTAATCTTTATAGCGCGTGTTCAAATCCAACTAGTGTTGTCTTCATGATTGTAGAGGTTTGATCAGCTGATATTACGCACCGATCAATTTTGGTGCTCCCAATATTAAGCACTCTTGTCTATTATTATACCCAAGACAATCACTAACACAGCACTAGTGGGATTCGAACACACGCTATAGAGATTGCCCTACTTATCCCTCACTTTGGTTGGGAAAAAAATATGAATGTGCAAGTGGTGGTCATTTTTAGGGACTCACTAATAAAATCTAACATCAAATTTTTTCATAGTAATTAAATGTTTTTGTCCGAAATAATAATTATTTTTAGGTAGAAAAGTGCAATTTTTACTTTAAGTTAGAAAAGTACCCTTATTTTTTTCAAAATATATTTCCTTCTTGTTTATCATTATGAAAACAATTTATTCATTAGCATAAATTTGATGTTTTTGTTGGGAAATAATATAAGTTTCGAAGTTGTTACCATAAAAATCCAAAAAGTAGGCTCTAGCTAAAAAAAATTTTCGTTTAAACTAGGTCACGTGAGAAAAGCGTGAATATTCTTCTTGTCTTATCTTTCATACAAATCAAATTTTTTCAACTTCTTTTTGCGAGTGTGAATCACACTGTGTGATTTAATATTTACTGAAATTTGTCTTTTTTCCGGTATAATACTTTTATTAATACCGATACATATTAAAATTACCGAAAAACTTTTTATTGTTTTGAAAACATATTTTTATAAAAATGTCTCTCTTAAAATCTTAATCAATTTTTTGAAAAATAAATAACTGTAATTTGTAACCGCTACACTTCCTTACAAGCTAATTTTGTTAATGACAGCTATTAGTAATAAGCTCCTTTTAAAGCCAATTAGGTGAGGTTAATTTAAGGAGGTGACAACGGCAATGTGGATAAAATTTGAATCCAAGACAATTAAATTAACTCGGCTTTGGACTCAAACTCAGTAATTTCTGTGCCAATTTTTTTAGAAAATGACAACTTGAGAAAATTATAATTATTCTTGGCGAAAATTATTTATAAATTGTACTGTATGTCGTCACCAGTATATTTATTCAACCCTTGAATTAGCCTTAACATGAACGTATACGAGATAGATAAATAAGCATAGTACAAACAAAATACGGAACGGCAAATGCAAGATTTTTCTTATTTATTTTTGTTCCTTTTGAAATACCAAAAAAATCCGATATAGCAAATTTTTGGGTCTCAAAATGTCAAAAATCAGTATTAAAAAGCAGATAAATTAAAGCTGTAATTTTATTTAATTAAATCAAAAATGAAAAAATCGTCATGTAAAATTATCCATGCAATTAGTCACTTTTATGATATAGACTCTTTTTAGAAAAAACTAAGTTTGTTGAAAATTCTGTATAACAGGGGGAGACCCGATATCGCCGAAAGTTTTTTGGCAGAAAAATTTGGCGATATTCGGCATTTTCGAAGATATTGGCACTTTCGGCGGTTTGGGGTGAAAAATAAAGTATTTATTTCAAAAATGAAACGAGTAGGCGTTCGTATTGACATTTTAATTCGAAAAGTTTTTCAATTCTTCAAGGAGTTAACATTTGGTTAAAATAAATTTAATCATCAAAGTGCGTAGAATTATATTCTCCACTCAACATAAATAAACAAAATTAAAAAAAAAACGATTTGGGAAATTTAATGTCAAAAAATGACTTTATTCATGACGTACCGAAATTTTTTGGAAATTAAAACCTCAAAAGCATACGCAATCGACGATATTGGCAAATTTGGCCCAAATTTGGCATTGGAACTATTTCAACTTAAAATCGTGGGATTGCGTAGGCTTTTTCCGACAATATTGGCAAATTCGGCGATATTGAGCCGGTGATATTGAGCGTCCCCTGTATTTCAGCGACAATTTGTTCTTTGCCAAGAATAGATAATCTTTATACTGGAATTCACACAAATCTGTAAGTTAAGGAGCTCTTATTTCTATTTTATATCTAAAGTTTGAGCTAACCGTGATTCGGCAACGACTTGCGGTACTTTATTGGGTAGAGAAAGATTTAAACTGGTCTTTTAAGATAATTAATTGCAGATTTTGGAACAGAATTAATTCAAAGTCTTAAGGAGGTTGTGTCTGCAAAAAAACAATCAGACTGGCAATCTGATAAAGCACAAAACCAGCACCAAGCTTAACTCATTCGATTTCTTACACAATTGCAAACAAAGATATTATTCTAAATTTTCATTCAACTTATCAAAAAAAAACAATTTGGAAAATTTGCTTAAACACACTAAAATACTACCTAATACAAAATTAATTACTAATACTGGTCGCATTGAGAGACTCGGACATGAAACTTTCTAGATTATCTTTAAAATGTTTTTTTCTGAAAATACGGACAAAAATAAGTTGATAAAAAGTCTTTTTAATTTCATTTGTCATGAAAAAAGTATTTTTATCGCGATTTGAAAAATATTTCATTAATTTTTTTCAAATTTTGGAAATTTCTGAGAATTTGAATACCGGTTTCCAAAAAGACGAGATACAAAAATGCAAATTGTGGAACTTGGGGTTTTGCGCGTATCCTTAAGGATCGTATACATGCCAGTTTTAGGTTTCTGCCGTCAAAATCCAGGGAGGAGTAGTATTTTCCCCGAGGCACTCAAAATAAGGCCAAAAAACAGTTTTTTGCTCATTTAAGCGCCGGATGAAATTTGNGGTTCTGCTCACGTTCTCTGTGGTCAATAAAAGCTATAAAAATATTATCTATCTTCAAAACTTAGGGAGGAGTAGGCTTTTGAAGTGAAAATAGTGCCACTTTTGGAAGGTCGTTCCTGATTGGTCGGCTAATCAGAGGCCTTCGATTTGTTTTGTGAAAGCAAGATTAATGTTCAATTATCCCTAAACTGAAATACATATGTTCGTGCTGTTTCTAGTACTTCATTGAGGCGACGCTGAAAACCCTGTTTTGGCCTTAAAATGCGACCAGTACTCCTTTAAACATGAAAAATGACAGCGGCTAGTACCTTAAACGAGTATTTTCGTCATGAACATAAATGTTTGATTCCAAAAATGCTTCCCGCATAATTTTACACAAATTTATATATTTCAGGAATCCTGCCCAGCCTTAATTCCAATGTTATTACATAACCATCACTATCCGAGGTTCACCATATTAATTCCATGAAACCGCGTAATCAATATTTAAGAGGGTAGCAAAAGCAAAAAAAATTATTGAGATAATGCTGAAATATTTCTAACAGTATCAACCTATTTTGGCATGATTAAATATTCTTGAGGGTATGGATCCCTTTCTCAGTCAAAGTGCCTCTCAGAAGTAAATACGGTGTTAAGATA